>JAQIXS010001275.1:0-31751 GCA_034700785.1 Rossiulus vilnensis | reverse complement strand
AGCCTCATGTTGTAGTTCAATCGAAAATTTAAGTCATTAAGTTAGGTGATGGATATTTCGACAGTTGAACCACTTGAGCAGCACCCTGTATGATAATTACTCGCTGTATCCAGAATCAATACAACGTTATTAGCGTCCATCGATTTGCATGCTTGCGATGGCCTTTCTTTTCAGAAAATACAAAACCATTAAGCTGCTACCGATGCTGAGCAACGCAATCTAATGTACATCCAAAATTAATTAGCATCAGGCACAAAGGCATGTTTCGCACTATATTAATTTTCAGGCAATTTTGAATAATTATTCTTAGATTAAACCATCAGATCAATTATTTATGCACGCGAAGAAAACAGAAAATGGATGACTGGCATTAACTAGAAAACCAGATGGCATTACCGAACTAGAGTGATGATAAAACTTTAAAATCGCTTACCCGCATAAAGTTTGGTAACATTTTAGAAGAGAAATTGATTAGACAACACGATAAGCAGAAGGGAGAAAGGACACTATTGTTGAAGCAAATTATCACATTTTAATCTAACAGTTTTTTTCCCTAATAATCGGAGTATAATAAGGTTCATGTATTTAGAAATAAGAACAAGTGATTTTTGTCTAATTTAAGTTATCAGTGCTACAGTGTGATTAAAAGCATCAGTCTCTTTAATTGGAACTTTGGTATTATTACAAGTAAACAAATAATAATAAATTTAAGCCACTTGATTGTCATGCTTTTATTTTATCAATTGTATTCACAGTTAATCTAATACTGCAATAGGATGATAACCATCAAGTTATTCTAGAGACGTCTATGAAGAACATCCGTCATTTTTTTTGTCACTCCCCTCCCACCTTCTCAATGTTCACCTTCAACCTTCAAATGTTATGATAGATTTATTTGGTCAAAAAAGCACGAGATTTTCAACATTAAAAGGGCAAAAACTGATGTTTTATGATGTTTATTTTATGACATCGATTCTCGACCTTCATAGATTAACCAATGTTTATCTTAAACATGACGTCATTTGAGCACGTTGCTGTTACCAGATCATCCATACTTGACGTATTTCAATATAATTAAACTCGGTACCCTACTTTTAGCACGGATGTCATGTGGTAGGGGGTGTAATCCATCAGCCTCCAACTCAAACCAGTCATTAAATCGTTATATGAATGACCAATAAGTGACCTGAAATACGTTAATGTATATTTATGTACTATTTAGTGCATTAATGGTTGATATTGACAGGTTTCACAGCACTGAAGAGTTTAACCTCTCGAACCAGACACGAATGGGATAACAGAATTTACTGACACGATATAGCCTTCTAGTTCATTCTTGTCCGATATGTAACACCGCACCCCCTACCCTTCAAAAACCTCGGACATCCTTAATGGACGACCCAAACTAAATGGATTGGAAGGTAAAGAAGGACACCCTTGGATTACTGGTAAATTCTATGTCAATTATTAGTTTAACTAAACGTTTTATTTGATGTGGGCATTCAGCTTACAGCTCTGAGATACCTAAAGTGTGCAGGCAAACACTACTGTACTGTAAGTAGGGAAAACCCAGATCTCAATGCATAGTTGGAAATTTCTCCCAAGATATAGTTTCAATCACAATTTCGGTGCCCAACGTTGAGGGTTCCTCTGTCTCCTGACAACGTCAAGGCACAAGATAATGCTATTCTTTTCATATCAAACTGAAATTTGCTCGGTGCTCATGCATGATAGAATGATTTTCACTTGACACAAAGACTCCTTTCACAGCCTGCGTATTTAAATGCAAAGAGCTTATTTTGCCATTTTATGGTGGAAACTTGGTGGTTAAAATAACTGCAGCCAAGCTGAATCGGTTAAGGAGTGAAGATATTATACTCGGTAGCATCTCTTTTGCGTTCTTATTCCTGGCATTTTCTTATTTCGTTCGGAGGAAGAAGACCTTCCTGAATTATAATCCGGCACGCTGAACTCGCCATAAAAGTTGCTTATTTACTTTTTGCTTATACAGTATGTGTAGCAGCATTTCAGTGGTTTCCATACACGGGCTTTTTAGCCGCAGCTATAGTGTGAAAATGCATCTGCGCTGATGCAGATTTGGCGAAACTGACATTCCGAGGGATGCTTTAAATTCCTCGACACGTGTGGAAAAAACCTCAATGCAAATGGCGAGAGACTTAGTGAATCCGTGAGGATGTTCATCAAATGAGATTTTGCATACAATTTCGACGTTTTTCCCGTTCAACGGGTTCCTCCCCTGATGCCAGTGTGTGCAAAAAAATAGCAAGGAGCAGTGATTGGATTGGGGGGAAATGTGTGCCATTTTGAACGGGGTATTTTCCGAATAATGTCTCCTTACCATACGTTTTATTCACATTTTCTTCACATAAAATCTGTCCTTTCTGGAAATTGCCTAGATTTGAAAATTACCAATTGGAATGTCATTTTCAACAATAAAGGAAAGCAGTGTATATGAATTTCAATTTGTATAAAAAAAACTGAGTATCGTTTGGATGAAGACTGAATAAATATGAAGTTTTAGCACTGTCAACGTATTTAAATAAATATTATACTGTCAGCATCAAGGGGTGAAATCCATTCCCCCATGTCTTAAGTGCATTACCTCCAATTTCATAAATACTAATATCAGCATTTTGTTGGAACCAAAACTATGCATGACAATAGTTTGCATATTGAATAGTCTTCGACAATTGTTTGTAGTAAACAATAATTGTAAAATATAGGTTTCATTACCTGATCAAATTAATGTTCAAATGATTGAAAGTCTGATATTCAGTATATTAGAGCATTTATCACCTTTTACTACAAATTAGACGCTAATTTTTAATATTACTACTCAAAATTAAGCAATTTGGAATGAATATCTCGAGTGAGATGGTGTACACTCCATTGAGGTGGCAATCACCGAATAATATTGGGTTGATGGATTACACCCCCTACCACATGGCATTTCACTTGCTGCTAGCAGGGTAATGAGTTGAATTGAATTGATTCTTAAGAGAATGCAGATTTGAAGACCGGTCCTTGCTTTTATGCCTTCTAGATGCACTCCAATGGCGAAAAAAGAAAGCGTATAATTAAACAGAAAACCCATTAACTTCATCACTCCCTTAATTAACTCGTATTACGTAAAAATTCTCTGCATTGTATGAGATGTTCGTAATGGGTAATTAGGCAAGCAACGATTTTTCACCTAGAATTTAGTCATGTATTTATTGTGTTCTTAATTTAAACTCTACATTTAGGATCTGGTTTCCCGTAAAGTTCACAGGGGCAGCTTTGATGAGTTCAAAAAAAAACTATAGGAAGAGAAAAAAGAGTGTACACTCCCTATTGGTATCTTTTTCTTCTTACAGCGTGAACTTTGGACAAAGCATTTCCTCAAAGGAAATCAATGGTCTCCCCATCCAGCCTGAAAAATGTATAATAATTCCAACGTATTTGGTAGGGGAAGCGGAGAAACCCTTCAAAAACCTCATTTAATCTTCCTGCAGTATGTACATTATGCCCAAATCCTGCCTGCAGTTTATCAATAAAGGTAATTTTCAGTTTCATTCAAAGCAATTTTAATATGAAAATGCATACTGAGGTAGACCATTGGTGGCTCAATTAAATTCGCATCATGCATTTTAAAGATGCGAGGACGTCTAAATACAACTAATCAGAAATTCCAGAAAAAAGCACTTATAACGTTAAATAAAATATTTTATCAGTATTAACAGTTAAAATGTTTACTACCTTTCTGGAATAAATCACGATACATTTATATTTTAATTAATTTTGTTACTTGAAATTTTGAATATAAAATATCCACTTTAACATTCATCGAAAACACCTGCTTAGAAATGCGTCTGCTAGGTTACGCTTTTTACATTATCTTAGGTCTAAAACTGTTTTATAAAATAATTGTGATACATAAATTAATTGAAATTCCAGGAAGCAAACTGATCACTTCTGAAATTCAACAAGGTACATAGGACCTCAAAAGTACATTTCGATTAGTTAGACGCATTGTAAGGTTCATACGAGGCACGTAAATAACTTATAAGCCTATACCAGAAGGATCATATAACTCACTTGAGGCATTTTCAAGTCTGTTTCGATGGAAAAGAGAAAAATCTCATTACACCGTATAATGTAAAATAAATACACTATAAATCATCCGGTAGAAAACGAAATAATCTAGAGAAAAAACAGGACACTGAATAAATATTTACGTTCATTCGCCGGCAAAATAAGCTAAATTGAATATCATATCTCGTTACAGTCTATGTCGATAAAACACTGACTGTCATAAGAGAAGCAATTTTATCAGAGAAACAATATTTTGCCTCAGAATTGCCATTGGTCATGGCAAAACACTAGCGACTGATTCTAAAAAAAATAATTTGTAAACTTGTATTGCGTTATTACTCACTAGTTACTTCATTCTTTTTGACCACATTGCACATAATGTGCACTTAATTTGTAGGTGTATTAACATTTAGAAATTAATAAACTAGTAAAACCGGTGGATAAACAAGCTTCAGGTAATTAGGATAATTAGGATGTAGTTTATTCCTAATAAACGAGTTATCTGAAACAACCTTTAGAATTTAAGTAAAACTCAATGTCGATGTCATTTCACATATGTTTGAGAGGTTAATGATTTATGTCACAAGGCATACGGATATCACAATAGTGGAACATAATGAAGGACTCGGAAATCTACCACATCATAAACAATTTGCTATCAAGCGCACTGGTGGCGTTTAACGTAACATAACATGGCACTGTTCATAGGTCTCTAAATTTAAAATGAACTGCAGACTGGCAAACTAATGCACTTCAGATTGGCTGAAGATGATTTGAAAAATAGGAATGTCACACTTGTCATTTTCCCGGTAATTCAATTCAATCAGAATTTATAAATGATTTTTATTAAATAAATTCATGGTGGACGCATGAAAATGCGTGGAAATAAACCGTAGCACTGTCAAGAAGGTGTACTTTTTAGGCGTTTTAGCTAGTTATCTACAACCTCATGCTTTGTATTAGACCACATTGGGTCAACTCCCTCCCCCCCCCTCCTTGCGCACGACCCTGTTTGCTTTAGTAATATTTATCAATTTTCCCAAGGACATCTGCAGTTTCTAGTGTGCAAATATTTATCTTCACTTTCCATCAAATCGAGTAATAGCCATGTACTGACTACAACAAACTGATGTTTCACATTAGCATTACGTTGACACAGTCAACTTTCCCTCCACAAGGCATATGGGTGTCCCAAATTCTTCCTCACCACCGTAGCACGTGGAAAATTGCTCCTACAATTTATTAAACTTTAAACACATTTGGGGGCCACTTTAAGGCGCACGTCTGACAGCATTTATGGACGACAGTTTCTTGAGGTCATAAAGCCCATTTCAGAGAACAGCTGCTGGAAGTCCAAATCACCCAATTCTGGCATAAATGCAATCAAATCCAGCAATGACTTACCAAATATTAAACTCCGGACACAAATATCCCCGCGAGTTTTCGCGTGCGGATTGATCAAGTGTTAATCACACAACTCCCAACATAGTCACGATGTACAATCAGAAGTGCTGAACAAATACATAAAGGTCCGCCGACCAAGTCCACACTCACTTAATCCTCAGAAATGATCGAAGGGCGAACAAAAAAAACACTCGCACAATCGGAGTGTACAATTGGAGATCAGCAGTAGTAGCCGCAGCAGCAGCACAAACGCTAGTTTAATATCACCGTGTTTTTTCTCGGTGCAGCATTGTTGACCTGCATTTTTCTCTATTTCTCTATTTCGCACTTATCCATCCATCTTGAGGAAGTCCATTAATCCCGAGCAGTAATAAACGATCTAAGCAGCACGAAATCCCTACTGGCCAGTCTTATCTGATGCTCCCTAATAGCGGCTGGATGGCAGCGACATTAGGTCAGGAACTACACCTTCAGAGCCATGTCAAACATCGGATTATCCATCAGCTATTGCCAAATCCTGGCGATACCGATTAACCGTAATCTTAAGGAGTTCATAAAGAGCGCCTGTGTGCACAGTTTGCAGCTATACTGGTGACCGACTGAAACGGATACTGGAGGGCAGGACCAGACCCCTGGTCCGTCGAGGACTTCGGCATGATCTTGGCCTAAGCAAAGTTCTTCCCATCAGAGATGTATGCAATAATTAGTATGGAAGGTTAAGGTCCTCAAAGTGACCATGCGGATTCTAGTTCTACAAAGAAAAGCAAACAGAAGCACGACACCAAGATGAGAGAATCTGCTGATGAACACGTGTTCTCGAACGTCAACTAGCCGGAGCCAAGAGAAAATCAGCCCCGCAGCTCAACTGCATCTCTGCCGCCGAGTGCGGAAAGCAGCGATGGCTGGCAACTGCAACGAGCTCTTTATCGACCGAGCTCTTGGTCGACAACAACGGATATGAAGTGAGATGGCAATGGGAAGGGTGCTGCCATTTCAAAGCATGCAGTGCCACAGACGCCCGTGTCCTGACGTCATCGTCAGAGGCTGCTATCCGAATCTTTGCATGCAGATTCGCTTAAGTGCCAGCAATGGCCCTGCCGACCACGTCAGGATGTCCAAACCTGACCTTGAAACTGCGCCTCTTAGCTCCGGATCGAACGTGAGAAAGAGCTAAGTGCTAAAACTGAAAAGTGCTAAAGCTTCAATTCAACTCAATGCCCTAATGGCAGCTACGCTGCGCACAAATATAGTATGTTCGAAGGTGAAGATAGTAATCATTTCAATATACGGTATTTTGGTTGGTGCAATGGTAGCCTACAGTGTATCTTGTCTAAGCACAAGTCAAGTATGTCCCGATACTGCGGACCTACATGTATATAGTACAAACTATAAGATCAGTTGTATGGATCCTAACGAGCCCGGAGTTACATTCACGTAAGTGGATTAGAATTAAGGTTCTACTACCTCGGTGGTTTCGAATAACCATCGTCTTAATCTGGGAGGAATGATCCTGCCTTACAAATTCTAAATAACCCCCTCTCTGTGAATAATGTTACATGAAGCTTTTTCATCGATTGTAGCTACAAATTCCGTAATGTAAAATGAAAGATTTTTCAATTACTTTTCAAGAAATTTAAGTGTTACAGCACAAACAACAATACATATGTATCAATTCAAGAAAAACTCATTTTTAATTGGTTTTATCGGTTTGCATTTGTCAACTTTGGCTGAGCAGAATGTAATGATCTTTTCAAATGGAAAAATTAATTGGGGAATAAAGTATATGTATTTGGTAAAATAATTTTTCTATTTTCCTAAACTGTCTAATTATTAAATCGAAGCTGGTTGGCACCTGCCATTAAACAGCCAATCCTTTGCTTGAAAACTTAACTAACCATCGATCAGACAAATCCAGCAGGATAATTCTAAGAAAAGCAGTTCGCAATTTTGACAGATGTAAGGACACCTGTGCTGAGCTAAACAAACACTGGATGGTTTAATAACATACACCCTCTAGGGGACATCTCAGCAGAATTAGTATAGCCGCTTCTTACAAGTAACCTTCCTCTTCCAAATCTGCGAATTGAGTTTCTCAGATCGCACTGCCCAATCAGGACCTTGAGTCAGCCCATGTGACCAAAAACCCAACCGTTTAACAGCCACGCTTTCCTGCTGAGTGTTTATAGTCGCATACATTACTGCAAAATGCTGTAGGGTAAATTCTGCATCAGAGGCATTGCCAGCGATGCACTCAATGTTTGGATCATGTTACAAGGAATGTGAATTTGGAGGTTGAATGGTGTGGAAGGAGGAGAAAAAATATTTAAACCTGAAAAATTTGAACGCACCATTTTCCAAGAATTGATGTCCAAGAAGTATGCTGCTAAATTCTCGTCCATTATGCATTTTTCTGGCATTTGCGCTGGTTCAGGGCATGGCATCGATTTCTTATTGTGACTGAACTTTATGGAAATATTGCGCATCTCATCCTGCATCTTATAAAAAAAAAACATTTCCTCGATTTTTCTTTCGCATTACTTGGGATGCAATTCAGGCAGGCAGCTGTAATAATACACCTAGCCTGAGGTCTTTGTTGAGGGTTTCTTGGAGCGTTCAACGTATGAAGGAATATCCGAAGTAGGCAAAAACTTTTCTTCCTTCATTTTTTGCGTTAAAATTCAAATTCTACCGAACATCTTTTAACGTATTAATGCGGATAACTGAGGATGTGACCGCAATCCGATGTAAGCTGGCGCGCCATGGTATAAAAGCACAAATGCCAATCACGAGGAAGTTCAGCAGTGGAGAAATAATGTTTCATTCGCCATTTTTTTTCCAGTAGCAGTTTTAAGAAGATTGCTATGCAATTCGAGCAACAAATCTGGTAGTTTGGTTTCCCAAAAATTAAAACCAAGTGGAACTGTTTACAAGTCAGAATCTGGAAGATGTTAGTTTTCGCTCAATTTCACAAGAATTCCCAATATTCATTTCCCGAGAAACTCAAGAGTAATCTAGTAGTTTAATTAAAATTGGCGCAAGAGAGCTTGATTGGAATGCTTTCGATAAGTTCAAGCCCAGTTTATTTTCATTTTGATGATTAAGCTGTTGAAAATTTAATTTATATTCATTATTGTATTATATTCGTTATTATAAATACATTATTGATTTTCAATCATGCAATGAAACACGAAAAAACAATGTTTATCGATGTTTTATTTACAGGCCTGTAAATTTGACTTTAAATAAGATTCCCAAAAAAAGAAAAATGTTAACTTTCTTGACTTTCACTGACTAAGCCGGGTTTTTTTAACAAATCTCTCTGACCGCTGAAAATGCAAAAGGGGAATTCTTTATTTGCATTGATGCAGGACTGACTGTGTATGTGTGTTGACATTGGTGTTAACGCATAACTAACAATGGCACCTACTGGAATTAGTACTGTAAATTTCTTAAAATTTTCATACTTTTCCAAACCGCTAAAATTTGTCATAACTATTAAAAATACGGAGTTTCATACATAAAAAATAAAAACAAATTCGCACATTAAAGGGAAATTCCTATTAAGGTGAATTTCAATATACTAATGTGGCCTGTTAATCAATCAGAAGTAAATGATTTCATGTACGTAATGTCAATGACTTCCATGACCTTATTTTTGTCATGATATAGCTATATCATATTATGCCATATTCGGCCTAAATGTTATATTTATACGTTCAATTTCCCCAACTTTTTTTCTAAATCACTATTTCTTGACAAATCCATGTCTTCATAATTTTCCTGACAATTCCAGGTTTTCCAGGTATGCAGGACCATGCTGAAATCCTCACGAGCAATGCATTTTTTTACATCGTATTTGCAAGTCAACAGGAAGTTATTAAGAATTAATGCATTATCTTTAACAGAATGCGTCATGTCTAAAGTCGTTTGTTTTTTGTGGTAGAAACAACATTATAGTACGTTTTAGCATTTCAATAAGTTAAAATCACAAAAGAATTGAAAATAACTACGCGGGGAAAAATAATGGAATATAATTGATATAGAAACTGAAGAAAATCTGCTTAAAATTGTTGGTTCTTTAACAAAGTTGGAACTTTAATTTTCTTGTTTTCGAAATCTGCTAGTTCCCAATTCCCCGCAATGCAATATGGTTTATGGAAGAAAAACTGTTTTTGTGCAATGCATACTCGATACATAAATTTCGTCCTTCACAATAAAGGATGGTTCCGCACATTTGCCGACCGTTGTAGGCTATGGATCACTGATCATTGATTTTCCCTCTTATTCGATTACAGCATTAATTCATTTGTCGATAAAAGCAATCCCGTCTCTACATTCTACCTTTATAGAGCCAAACATCTTCGGGACCCTTGGATCAACAAAAGTACACTTAGCATTAAAAATACTTCATATTAGTTTTACAATGCAGCTAAAATTATTCAGTGATACGATGATAGTGTGAAACAACAGAGAATGTCAGCTTGGCCAAATATCAAAAATTTTAACATTTGATTGCATATTGTAGATTGAACCCAGTATAAAAAAATTACTAATTGCACTGGTTCTAATAAAATTTAAAAATCAAAATGTTTTCCACATTTCTCCCCCAAAAATTAGTTTTAAAAATCACACTCAATTATCGCAGAATTTCACCTTCAAAAATAGTCTTTGTAAATCTCGTTAATTACGTTCAATCAAGACTATCCAAGATTATTATCGCAAAGAAGACTGGTTTGCTTATCTGGAGCGAAAATAAGATCAGTAACTGAACAGCAATTCAAAATTTTGATATAGAAGCAAAGACGTCTGAAATATTTTTCAGGCTTATTTAGAGAAAATCCTAAATTAAATTAGTGGCATTCTTAATAAACGATCGGAATTGCATGCTGCATTAATGAAGAAATTTTTAGAACATTAAGTTCCACCAGAAAAAAAATAAAGTAAGACTAAAATTTATGCTCTTTAACATTACTTTATCTGAAAACCAATTCGTTTAAAAATTACAACGAATAAAAACGCCTTACGCGAGTTTATTATACGATTATATAAGCATTATTGTAAAATGCAAGGTATGCTCGCGCGATTTAGTTAATAATATCGAATTTTAGAAATTTAAATTTGAAATGATGCAATGCAAAACCAGTTGCAACGAAAGCTTGGTCAGCTTTAAACTTGGCTAACCCTTTTACAAGCTAATTTATTGAATATCTTTGTTATCTGACAAACTCACATAGAAAATACGTCGAACAAAAGCAAAGCAAAAACACCAGTAACGTTTTTCTAACCATCAGTAATCAACTTAGCACCCCTTTTAATCTCATGCTGTTCGACCATTGTTTGCCATTAATCAAAAAAATAACAAAGGAGATGCCAATGATGTAGAATGATCGTTTTCTACCAAGAACAATTTCGTTTGCAACATCAAGACGCAGCTCTTCTGAAGTCACTAGCAATATGATGTCTAAGAACAAGCGTTACAACCCTTTTTAACATAGAAGCTCAAATGTTCAGGTAAAGGAACATTAAAGGAATCTTCCCCAAGGAAGCTAATGAATTACAACACATATTCACTTATCCACTTTATTCATCAAGGAAAGATGCTTTCGTCGGGCAATAAAAAACGATGCTTTCTGAACGCTTCAATCCTACTAACAGGTTAATTTCATTAAAGCAAAACTCTATAGACGCCCAGAACAAAGCTCTTTGTTTGAGACCATGAACTAGCAGATAACATCAGTCCACAGTGCCAAAATCATCATCAAGCAATTACAACACAAACCCAAAGTGAATACTCCAAATGTATAACGCTCAGTGAATGTTTATAAATATTAATACGCTCATATAAACCAGAAATACTATAAGGAAATTGCACACACAAACCGTATTTAAAATACCAGAAAATTCAGAAATAAGATGTACTAAAACCCTAGTCTATATAATCATTCGCATCTGCTGCAGGCTAGACATTGTCAACATTGCAAACGTTTGGTTCAGCAAGACATGTTGTAAGCATGCTAAACTAATCTGTCTTAAGCTTTTTCTGTCTTTAAAAGAACGTTGAAATCTTCAATTTCGTTAACCTCTTTTGACAGCTAGTACATTAACGCTGGTTAATCTTAAGGCAATTTCTATTCGCCAATATTTAAATAAAATGCACATAAACTGCACCACAGGTTATAGAAGTAATTTTTGAATATATCACATGACCCTGGGCAAATATCCAAATGGTGCTTAAATCACGAATCGCAAAGAAACAGTTATAAGCTACACGCATGTTCAACGTAATTCAAATACATTAGGCTTGCAAATATAGACGTATGAATTGCTGCATTAATGTGATCCGCAAAGGCGAGTAAGTATGAAACTAAATATTGACACTAGTTAAATATAAACAGGGTATTTGTATATTTTGACGCACGGATAAGTGTGACCTGCAGGGCATCTATATTTTCATCATAATAATGCACATTCTGCAATACCTGCTAAAGTATGTTGTTAATTACCATATAATGTATTAATAGAAAATTTGTTCAGTCAGTAAATGGCATCGAACATAAATGCTTGAAAAAATCTCGTTTCCAATTAAACTTTGAATGGTAGATAAGGGAATGATAAATTCAGTTTGGGTTATCATACATAAGTAATAAATTAACACACACTTGTACAAAATACTAATTAAAACTCAAGTAATTTCAAAGAATTGGAAAAAAATATGAATGATTCAAACGAAGTTTCAGCTTAGACGCCCATTAGGACATTGTTGAGAAACGATTTTACTAATTTGCAGATACACTCATTATAGTTTGGATAGCCACGGCACTTATTAGATCTGCATCAAGCAGGTTGTACCTGTATAAGGTTATTCAGATTCATTTTTAATTTCTAGAATATATCCGTTTTCCAGGATTTCACAAGAGCCAGCCTCCTTTATCTTTTGAAAAATACAATATCTTATATTTAACAGTAACCCAGAAGTGCATCTGCACTTACTGATGTTCGCCATATAAGTGGTTATGGTTGAAAAGGACAGGACTTATTTGCAAGCATACATTATGCATTATTTTGGCGACAATTCGTTACCTTATAATGATTCATTGTTGAGAAAATGATAAATATTAAAAACTGGCCTCTTTCTGCTCATTAGTCTGTGAAATCTTTTTCGTGTTAAGCTCTTGTTCGAGAGGCCGCAAACAGTGAGGCTCTTGAAATATAATAATAATTTTTGCATTAAAATACCAAAACTTGATTTGTGTAAATAACATGAGGGCTGTGTGAAAATTCCATTAGTAGGCTTTGTATTTTAAAAATGTAAAATATCTAATGCTGTTATTAGACTAATTTATATTCCCTTTCCACTTAAAAATGGTGCAAATAATTAGAATTAATTAGATTTCTATGAAATTTTGTCAACAATTCTCATGAACAAAATAAAAAATGAATGCACACTAATGCAGACTACTTGAAAAAGAACTTCATGCAAATAAAGCACCTGATGAGGTGTGAGCCTCCCACCAATAAACAAACATTCAGAAGATACGACATTCTGTCAAGCAGCATTAAAAATTTTGTAAATAAGGACTTAAAAATGTGGATTTTTAAGACATGCCATATATTAAATTGTATCTCATAAATGTACACTAGCATTTCGCTTAACAAAATGCCAAGATCTGGAATCTTGCTTTAGCACTATAGAATCAGCACTTAGCAAGGATTAGAGCATACAATTGCAGTTTAATAAACTACTTATTGCAACAGAAAAAAAAATGAAACAGTTCTAATCTACCTAAATATCAACATGTCAGTACATAAGAAGGATTTCCCCTCAACAGGTTTTCATCACTGGTCAAAGACACTCTTCAAATACAACAACAAAAAACAAATCAGAAGATAAATATTTATATAAGGCATCATGACAATCTGCAGAAAATACCATAAAAATCTTGATTTAAAATGCATGCCACTCATTTATTGGTACATGCATATTATGCATGTAGCAACACCAAGCTAACGTTCAGCAAGCAGATGCGGGACAAATCCACGGCAAGTTAATCGCTGTTTTATAAACTACTTATTCTTAAAAGAAAATGATTAGAGTGGTACTCACATAACGACTTCGCATCCAGTGATTTCTGTGTGGAATAGCAACGCATTTTTTAATAAAGCCATAAGGTACTTAAACAAGTTTTGAAGAACAGGTGGTAGCAACCGCACTACCTGAAATCCAAAATTTCAGAAATATTACGTTTCGGCATGCATTTATCAGATTGTGCTTTGATTAGAGGGTAAATAACAAACTTATAATCAGTCTGGTAAAACGTAAAATTCTGAGCGATGATTTTCTGGTAGAATTTATGGGTAGGGAATAACAGGCTAAAGCAAGGCATCCAAGAGCAGAAGCAATGCCTTTGCAAGCCAGGTTGCAGATGTTCAAATAACTGATCCTGGAAAGCAGAAAACGTACAACAAAAATATCAACTTTCTTCATCACCCTGACAAATACGAGCCCTGGTGTTGAATAAAAAGCTGACCTGATTCATTTCCATTGCTTGCCCCGATAGATGATCAACATGTAAGTCAAGTTACTGAACTGAATTTCCTGCTGGCAAAGAGCATTGCTCTGAGCGATGCATCTATAAGCATTTCTATAGTAGAATTCATAGGAAATACCAGGCTCAAGTAAGACTTCCAAGAACGGAAACAATGCCTCTTCAAAACTATATGAGCTATATCACACTGACAAATGAGTAATGGTATTGCATAAAAAACAAACCTGGTCCATTGCCTGCCTGAACGGATGATCAACAAGGAAGCCACATTTCTTTGGGAATGTTGTAAAGATCTCCATCGAAGCAATCATATGGAATCACCTTGCCACCAGTATCCTAAAGACAAAGTTTATGATGAAACGCAGAGCACTCACAAATAAGCTTCCAACGACATTCCAAATGAGGTTGGCTGCTATTTGCCATGGATTGCTATATACATGATGGCTCTATTATGTTAAATCAGAGCCTACTATATGGTTAAATACATGTAATAATACTAAACGTACATAATACATATTGATTATATGCCATATAGTATTTCTGAAGAAATCCTTGCCAAGACGTTGTTGATTGTTGCTCGCTGTCATTTTGTCCATATAAATGTAAACCTTCAACTCGACATTAAATTTTAACTCTTGATAAACGTAGTTCATGTATGGATAAAATGTAATCACCTGCTGTTTTCTGACCCCCTTCAGTCCACCTGCAGGTGTTGTTGGCGCCATTTGATGAACTACTTTTTGAAAGATGACCTTCGTCTGCTCGATCTTCAACCTGGCCGTACAGACGACAATTCATTTACATTTTTTGATATTTAATTATGAAGGCGGGCTGCGAGAACGCCTGTGTCGATTTCGTCGTATTTGTTTGTTACTTTTTGCAGCTATCACATTCTGTTGTTAGAGTTAACTGGTTCCTGATAATTCATGTTTGGATAGTCGACATGCAGTTTAGGAATTCTGAGCACAAATATGCAGTTATTTTTAACAAAGTTTCACGTAGTTTTAAATTTCGGTGCGTACAAAATAGTGTGCAATAAAACTTATGCTAGCATAAATAAGATGTGATTTAAAGAATTTCCTCAAATGTTCACTTGAAAACCTACTGCAAAAAAATAATGGAGAAATATTGCAAAATACATGGGGGGAAAAGTATTTCAACACATGATTTGCTGAGGTCGAGTGGTATTATTTAGCCACAATAACTGAGGAATGGCTGCTTTATAATGCCAGAAGAAGACTTCATACACCACCCCAATCCCCAGACTTAAACACCAATGAAAACCTGTGGGCTCATTTAGATCAGCTGGTAAAATAAGAAAACGGAAATTTAGCAACAAAAAAGAGTTGGAAATGATCTTACAGCAACAACGGGCCCAAACTGATCCAGAAGTAACTCAAAACTTAATAAACTCCATGCCAAGACGCTTACAAGCTGTCACTGATGCCAAAGGACTTCACACATCTCTTTGTTTGAGCGCAAGAATTAGAATACTTTAATCCACAGACAGTGCCATAATGATCAAACAATTACACCACAAACCCAAAGTGCTACTCCAAATGTATGATGAGCTTTCCTGAAGTTTTCACTATACAAATACGCTCACTGTTTATATTAATAAACTTTATTATCAATTAAATTAGAATGTCCTAGCAACAATGATATAAATCAGAAATACTATATGGAAATTACACACGCCTTGGATCCTTTTATATACCAGAAAACTGGCGAAAATTAGGTTAATTTTAGTCAATGTATTCGTAACCATGCAGATCTGTTGCAATCTGTCAAATGTTTCGTTAATTCAGCACACTTGTACAAAACAAGGCCACGCTTGTTTAACTAGTCTAATCGGAAGCTCTTCCCACTCTTGACCAATAGCAATTTTTATTATCGACATAATAACTATGCACCTCTGCTACACCAAAGTCCATAGAAAGCAATTTTTGAATGGATCCCATGACCCTGGGCTAGTATGCAAATGGAGCTTAATTGAAGATTCTTGATGCAGCTTGATGATCAACAAAATTCAAAAACATCAGACTTACAACTTAGCTTTTCAATATACTGTAGACTTCCCCATATCTGTATTGCTTCTTCAGTAATGCTGCATTAATGTGATATGTAAAGACAAGTATGAAACTAAATATTTACACTAAATATAAACATTTGCATATTTTGACGCACAAATAAGCATGAGCTGCAGTGCATCCTTATTTACATCGTGATTATGCAGTCAACAATACCTGCCCAAGTATATGATTAATTATCATATATTTTAATTAGTCAATTTGTTCAGTTAGCAAATGGCATTGAGCATATCATTTGAAAAAGTGTATATTCCAAATAAAATATGAATGGTATATAAGGGAATGATCAGTTCAATTTGGGTTATCTTGCATAAACAATAAATTAATACACTTAAGTACCAGAAATCTTAATAAAAATTCTAGGAATCGTTATTCCAAAGAAGTTTAAAACTATGAAAGATTAAAGTATTTAAGCTTAGATCCCCATTAAGTCTTTGCTGAGAGACGACTTGAACCGATTTTACTCATTAACATATTTTCATTATTTGGAACTGTTTATCATAATGATTTTTCCATGGGCATTATCAACACAATGAGAACACAACATGTATTCTGCTATTCGTCTAAGGGGATATAAGGAAAAAGACAGCTCAATTTATAGTTGTTTGGCCACAGCACTTATTAGTTGTGCATCAAGTTGACTGTGCCATTAATGACAAGATAAGGTTTTATCAGAATCCCAAATAGAATACATTTTTTCATTATTCACATAAGCCAGCATTCCATTGTTACACAATGTCCAGACTTTTACATTGTGCAGAAACGTAGAAGTGCAAGATGTTCTTACCATTGCACCCCACGTATGGAGTTACGGATAAAATGGAGAGGGCTTATTTGTAGGTTTACATTATGCACTAATTTGGACAATTCGTTATCTTATAACGAATCATTGTTGAGAAAGTGATAAATAAAATTGGCCCTTTTCCGTTCATTTGTCTGCGAAATCTTTTTCGTGTTAAGTTCTTGTTCAAGAGGCCGCAGAAGTATGCCACCAAACAGTGAAGCTGTTGAAAAATAATCACAATTTTAGCACAAAAAAACACGAAAAATAAAATTTTTGTGAATATGTAAAGCTGTGATAAGACTAATAGACACCATATTCAGCCTCCCCCTTCCCCTAAAAAAAGTAAATTTGTATAATATTTTTCAAAGTGCTTGACTATGAAAGTTCATGAAATTGTGTCGACAACTCTTAGAATAGGAGCAAAAATATTAGTGCACAATAATGCAAAACTCTAGGAATAGCGCTTCATGCCATTCAAAGCATCTAAGGAAGTGGGAAGCTTAAACCAGCAGTACAGTAACAGAATAAAAGCATTATTGCATGCTTCGAATCACTGGATAACTACTAGTGGGTATCCCTGTCGAAATCAGTCGAAACTGAAACCATTAATAAGAGCAACACCAGAAAAATAAAGCAGATTAATTGGTTTCGATGAACCAGTCTGAGCCTACCCAAGAATCTACATGTAAGCATACAAGAAGTATTGCCAGTCAACAGGATTTCAACACCGGTCAAAGATCATTCAAGGGTCATTCTTTCTGCCAAGCATCATTACAAGTTGTAAACACCATAAAAAATCCTGACTTAAAAGCCATGCCATGCATTAATTAGTACACATACATTACCCAAGCTAGCATTAAGCAAGCATAAGCTCGAAAAATCCAAGGTAAGGATTTGAAAATAAAATTGTTTAATGAACCATTTACTCTGAAAGAAAATAACGATTTGGGAGGTACTCACATAACGACTTTGCATCCAGCCTGTTGCATTCTGCGTGGAATAGCAATGCCTTTAAGAAAGCCATAAGGTACTTGAACACGTTTTGATGAACAGGTGGTAGCAACCGCACTACCTGTAATACGTCATTCCAGAAATATTAGGCACGGTTTGCATTTATTAGCTTACGCTTTGATAAGAGAGTTAAAGGGATAACAAGCTTTTGATCAGTTTGGCTGGAACAAAATAGACATAAATAGAAAAAGCATGTTTTAAAAGGCAAGTGAGTTTTTCCCTACAAGTGCATTTCTGTTTTTTGCTTCAATGAAAAAATCTGCCTACCTGCTGGCAAAGGGTGAAATTCTGAGATGCATCCAAGCTTTTCTGGTAGAATTTATATGGAATAACAGGCTCAGGCAAGGCCTCCAAGAACAGAAGCAACGCCTCTGCAATTGAGTTATTACTACCAGCTAATAGCAATTGAGGAATTTTAAACAGCGCAATGACTTGAAAGAATTGAAAAAATCTTTGTACTAAATTATACGTTTTACTAAAATTAAAAAGGATACGAATTGTCGTAGGCATGCTATTGTCCAAGCAATCACGAATTTGCCAAATTTCTTTCTGCAAGCCAGGCTGCTCAAATAATTGATCCTGGAAAACAAACAAGCTGAATTATTTACTTCACTTTCACACTGACAAATATGAATACTGCATGATAAGCTAACCTGGTCCATTGCCTGCCTGGAAAGGTGGTCAACAAGAAGCCAAATTTCTTTGGGAATATCATATGGCTCTCCATCAATGCAGTCAGAAGGAATCACCTTTCCAGCATCCTAAAAGACAAAAGCTTATTATGAAATATCGCACATCAACTATCATGTTTTGGTAATGCAGAGCACTCACCATTTTGGCAAGGTCTGTGGCAGAAATCTCACAAATGGGTTGTCTGACATAAACCAACGTTTCCAATGACATTCCAAATGAGGTTGGCTGATATTTGCCATGGATAGTAATGTAAAGATTACAATTAAGGAAATAGCACATGTCGATAAACGAAGTGAATTTTTTTAGACACGCCAAAAAGGATATGAAGAAATCCTTGCCGCCCTCTAAATGTAGCACCAAGATGTCGTTGATTGTGTCTTGCTGTTTATTAAGACGATAAGCTGTCCTTTTGTCCACATAAACCTCCAATTCCACATCACATTTCTCCCCTGGGATAAAAAATATTGACGAAATTTAATTAACATTTTTGATTTTAAGAAAACGATTAACACAGCAAACCTAGAAAAGGAGAACTCGCCTGGCATGATGTATGAGCAATATGGCTTGATGGTTAACCATTCTTTACAATAGCTTGCTTCATTAGGCTTCTTAATGAATTCAAACCGAACAGGTACCTAACGTAATACAGAGGTAATAAACATGATTATATGGTTAAGACCATGGGGAGCACGGCTCGCTAAGAAATACTTACCTGGCCCGTATTAGCTATGGTCAGATAGCTCGTAAGTGGTTCGACGAATTTCACAACTCCAAAATCTATATCCATATTATCAACTGTCACTTGAGGCAAAAATTCGTTTTCTAATTTATCCAGTTGCTTCATAACTTCCTCGTACACCTGGCGATGCTTTGGAATATCGATGACCATCACCTGCATCAATAAGTGAGATCCGTTAAGTAATGATGCACAGTAACGACAACAACATTGAGAGCACTAACATGCACTGCACTTACACCAGATTCAAAGACGGCGCTGACAGGTTTGTGGTCGCTGATTTGAAGCGACCGATGGCTTCGATACATCTTTTGTTTAATGTTTATTCCCTTCCATAAAATTCTATCGCACCATGCAGGACATCGCCTATGAAATTAATATAAAAAAATTAAGTCGCGGTCCCAAAATAGCAAACTATTTGTTTTATGCTTTTTGTCATATGTTTTTCAGAACTACTGATTCCACTATCCATCCAGTATGGGTGAAAGGATGAATGGTTAGCCATGAACAGCATGGATTTTTTAGAATTCAAAATGCAAAAAAAATGAAAAGAAGTAAAAAACTTGCCCCATATCCCAGTCATCCGACATTAAATTATATTTGTATGTAGGATGAAACATTATGCTGCCTTCCTCATAATCGTGAAACGCCTTTTTTGATAATTGTTGAATCTTAAGCTGGTCAAAAAATTCTTTCAATAACTTAAATTGACTTTTTTTAGTTTACAAAAACATTTTATTAATAATTATGAAATAATTTAAATACCTGATCGTGTTCAAAAATGGCATTATACCGATTAAGATTCAGTCTGTCCTTCACATCAGCCGCACTTAGTTCATTAATCCGGTAATTCAGATCGCCCAACCAGTAAATTTGACTAATAAGTGAAATCACTAATTAATTGTGAAGCACAATGCTACAGTACATTGGGGGAAAAAGATGCAAGTACATACTCATGATCCTTGATTGGTTTTGGTACTTCAAACTGAGGTAAATGGAATGCCATTCGACTGCATATATCGGCATAATCTTGGTTCCTTCGCTCGTACTCTTCTGGGTGTGCAGCCAGATGGGAATTCACAAAACACAATGTTGTGTTGTGAAATTCAAATCTAATAGCGACACCACCTTTATTTCCCTAGAAATAAATAAAGCAAAGACCATTTAAATCACAATGGAGAAACATCAGAGATAACGCAATCGATCTTTTACACAATTTATCATAATTACCAATTTCCCCATTAATCCAGTTCCAACTGTCTCTGCTGCCACGTTGGTAATGTTTTCGAAATGCTTCTTCTGTACAAATGCAATTAACATCATGCCTACAAGACGTACTAATTTAATCTGTGCAAAAAAAAATTCGAATTGTAACACTTGAAAACTTCTTGCTTGACTTGAGTTTAAGTACTTGCCAATTTACCAGCTTGTATTCAGCGTTAGGATGAAGGGCGTTTTGTACTGCTGTGAGCCATTCGCTTTCACGTGGACTATCGGTAAAAACGAAAGCTTCTTTACTAAGATCCAATTCCTGAAATCCTACTGCGTATATATCGGGTGGGTCAGCGTCACAAGCTAACCAATTAGTAAGTGAAACTGTTGGTGGCTTGCCATTCACATTCCACGTGCCGATGAAAATTCTAGAGTGAAAACAAGCGTCAAACATAATGACATTAAAGGACTTTGTTGATGGAGATTTATTGCGAGTGGCTACGTGGAACATACCTGAAATTTGTCGTATGTGTATACTCTTTTTTCCTTGTGTTCATCTGCAGCCAAACAATACTTTCTCTAGCTGCCAAATGCGTCGCCCCAACAGCTATCGACTCTCGGGGTATGGAATTGAGCGAATCTTTGGATAGGTCCTCATTTGATCTTAAAAAGAGAAATCATTACATTCGCCTTTTTTGTAATAAAAAAGGTATACCTGGGAAAATAAAAATAACAATTAAGCATAACAAAATTAAGTTAATGATTTAACGCATTTCTGTTATATTCAAATAAATCTTTGTTATCTTAGGATTTTGCTACAATGATTCTTGAAAAAGCTGGGATGAAAGACTTTAAAAAGTAAACTAAATAAATACTGGTTCACATAAAATTGCATAGTTCTTCCATACAAGGTGCATATTAAGATTAAAATCCATTCTTACCTCTTACGGGGCTCTTCAACATCTAACTTTGGTACATCTGGAGGAGTACTTTTAACAAAGTCATCATCAAATCCCAATTTAACTACACAAATTCACACAGACAATTAATAGCCATTAAAGAATTATGCATGCAAAAACTGCATTATGTGAAATAAACTTACTAGATTCCTGAGGAGAAGTGGTCCTACGCAATGGGTCAAACATATCAACAGCAGAAGGGGAAATCTTTTCAACTTTTGTTTGACTAGTCATTGTGAAATATTTCTTCAGCCACTGGAATTCTGAAGTGGAATCAGGCTTTCTATCAAACGCTGTCGAATGTAGAAAATTGATGAATAAATGAATAGACGTATAGTGCTACTTTGAAGTTAAGCAAAATAGTTTAACATACCATCACATGCTTTTCTTAGTTCAACCAGAAAACTGTCAGTTTTTGGGCCAGGATGCAGCTCGAATATTAGCTTGGAAGTGTGATACGATATCTTTAAATATACATCTCCTAAAAAACAAAAACAAAAATAAACCACCCATTAAATAAAGTAGGCTGATAATTACTTTTACCAAAATGATGTTAAAAAAAAGGTACATACTGTTTAAAAAAAACCATACAATTACGAATACAACGAATATGAAAAGAAACCCTACCATCATATTAACAGTTATCTACATTTAAGATTTCATATAAACCATGGAAACGTTCAAAAAGCATATCTACTGGAGTAATACAACTCTGGATACGACACCTTTAGATAAGATAGGAATTACATTAGCGTCACGCAAGCTCTGCTTACCTTCTAACTTACTTTCTGCATAGTCTGCAAGTCACACAAACCATACATTTGATTAGGATGCTTGAAAACATTTCAATACATCAAAATTCCAACTGATAATCAGGTTTGGAATCTTAATGGTAGGGCTGCTAGTTTAATCTAGCAGATTTGAATAAACATTTAGCAAAACATTTATCATCCTGAATTTCAATGCAAGTTTTATCTGCAGAAATTGTTTTCTTTACAGTATTTAATTAGTCATTATTAACCTGCCCGAATATAGCAGTGTATTCAAAAGCACTTATGATAACATAATATACACTAATAATAGCAGCCACGAATAAGTTCCACCCATTCATTATCTTCTGATAAAGCAAACCTGATGTTCTACTGTCATCTGGTAATCAAGTTGATTTCCACATATACCTCTGGACTTTAATAGTTAATTGTTGTTTTCTTATTATTTTCTGACTAAAGGCATGCTTTGACGAGTCGTAGCATGGTAGAGTACTCGACTATGCAATCATAAGTTTGTATGTGTTAATAAGTTACTGATTTTTAAGTAGCACATTGATCATAATTGATTCTGCTCCCAGTAAGAACCTTTGTTAGTAAATTAACCTTCATTTAATTTCTTTAGTTGTTTAGTGCTCAAATTTATCAAGGAATCTTACCAATCAACAGTTTAAAGCTCTCGTTGACGGGAATGACTTTTTCAATCTTCACGATGCCAGCATTGTTTTCAGATAGTTGGTAGTTCACGATCAGTAACCTAAAACATCAATTCGAATATATTAAAACATATTAGGCAACTGCACCAGTTAATCAAACATTATTTTGGTGTTAGTGTATCAAACGCTTACCCATATTCGCCTCGTTTTTCCACAAGTGAAAGCAACCGATTACATTGGACCCAGTCTTGGACCCACCCAACATTAGTAACTTACACGGTTGTTAAGGATATTACAAATGTGTTTACAATGTTACTCACGTATCTCAAACAGACAGCATATTTATGTTATGATAAAAAAACTTGGGTAAGAGGGCATGGGGACATCATTATTTAGGAAATTCATTATCTGAATACATGACATTGGGAATGGGAGGGGTACAATTTAATTTAGCAATCAAATGAGGGCAATTTCTAAATTCTTATAAACGCTAAAACACATGGAAGGATATTGCACACACTTTTTCACCAATCGCTAATTTGTTCTGTATAGCGGCTAATTGATCCATTTTTATAAGTGAAAATTAATACTCATGGGTACCCGGCATACCAAGCGTAAACATATTTTCTCTATGTCTATGGTACATCCCATATATCCAATATCCCAATCTAGGCCTAAACGAAACTCCGGTTTTAGGCCATTTTTCTTCTCTGGTGCCTTTACAGTTTCACATACATCTTTGTCAGTAAATGCGTTTGGAAAATAAACGTAAAGAAAATGCTCTAACCTCTTAATATGACGAGAATTAATAAAGATTTTGTAAACGATAAAATGTTCCGATTACTCCGAAAACCGCAGCCATTCTATTGGAGGCGGCATTGCGTAATATTTGCCCGTAGGCAAACGAAATCAAAACGGCCATTTGGGGGCGCTGTTTACATGCAGTGCCAGCGTGAATTACAGTATTAAAAATATGGTAAAAGCTTACCCTTCCAAATAACTAAGGATAACTGCACTATTTCCTTTGATTCCATCTGAAAAGTAAAAATAAATAAAAGTTGAATTCCTACTTTCAATTCCAAATACATTCTAACAGCTCATGCTGTTTTAATGTGAACTGCTTTCAAAAATTAATTTTTATACCATCGGTTACTACAGTTTTTTTATGTTACTGCAGCTTTAGTCGCTAATTAACTTGAAATACGCAATTCTACGCAATTTATTTATCAAAGGGAGCATGATTTCGGATGTTTCGTATCATGATTAACGGCAACCACCTGTTGATAAAAAAATCCCCATACAGTGTGTCACCAAAGTTTGTGCATATTTCAAAGAGTTGAGGGTGCATTTTTTTTGTAAATATTATTAATTATACTATTATATTATATTATCATACTATTTTGAAATAATTTCTTCTCAGACCAATAGTTCATGATGAATGCGTAAGGCCGAATTTGTAATGTAACATCCCCATCAAAGGAATACAATTTAAGCGGACCCAATTGGCTGCCCACCATGAAACTAAATTACAATTTTTTGCATCAAATACTTATAATTGCTAAATTCTATTCCCAGGTAGTATAACGGTAACTTTTATAAATGAATCCGACATTTTATGATTACAAAATTTAGGAATTATAATAAGTATTTGAAGCAAAAATGTATGAGTATTTTGTTGCATGGTGGGCATCGTTTGGGATGTGACAATGCAAAATCCGCCATAATCATTTCTTTATAACCGAGTCAAGTAATCATGTCACTGGTAGTTTAAAAAACCTGGCAATTTAACAACAACAAATTTAAATAACGTCTAACGTTACATCAACTTTCATGTTCCCTTTAACGTAACTCATTTTTCTACCCCTAAATGGGGGCAATCACTGCCAGCTCGGTCATTGATTTAGCGTTAGGGCTTCCCAATCGGAATGATCCAAGACAAGAAATTCTAATCAGATCGAGCGAATTGGTAGGGGTAGACAGGCAGTAGTAGCACCTTGAAAATTGAATCTCCCTCAGCCTTGGCCTCCTATGCCCCACTTTACAACTAAGGTTGAAGCTCGGGCTAGTCCATGATCGGAGCAATTCCCCTAAGCGGATCACCTCAGAGGGTTGACGTCTTTTCCCCTTGACATTAAAAGCTGGTCTGGTTCATTGTCAGGGCCCCCCTCGCCCCCCAGCACGGCACAATCGACGGGGTCGGTGCCCAGGGTTGCTCACGGAAGGGTCTACTAGGAGGGTCCCTTGCGCATCTAGGTCATTGCCGACTTGGAAACCCAACCCCGGGGTTCTGATTCGAGTGCGACGAAGGCCAGCTCCACCTGAATTCGCTCGATGCTGGCCTTGAACGCTCGGTTCTGGCCTTGGCTGCCTGTTCGGCGACCCTGATTCGAGCACAGGCAGCACAGATACGGAGGAGGATGGCCCACTTCTGAAGGATTCACCTTGGAACGTTACTTCGTTCCCATTTCGACCGATCTGGGCCATTGGACTCGTTTGAGCAGATGGGCATTGACGTCACACACCCAGACCTCCTAACGAGAAATTTCTCAGCGCTGCCCTGGGTTCGGTCAGAAAACTCTTTACAATCCTTGGTGAAGGCCATGAGGCGGTTGCACCAAACATGGCTAAGCTAATGGCCCGTTAGAACGATCGAAGGCCGAGGCGATGGATCGTGCTGGTTATTCATTCCGATATCGATGTTGCTAGCGTTTATCTCACCCCAATATAGTCACCCCAAAAAAGTAAGTCTAATTAGATATTGCGTGTGGTGGATCGGGGTGTCTGGGAGCCCTGCGCTGAATTTTGGGACATTCCTTGAAAGTCATGGAAAGGAGCATCAGCTGTTGATTTTGACGCCTCGGGTTCTGTTCTAATGCCGATGAGAAAAGCTGTCACTTGAAGAAATAAAATCATTGTTCTTATCACGCTGACTATTTTTTCAATAAATTAACAGCTTTTGGTTTAATCGCTGTAGGAGGCGTTTTAGTGCCTATACATAGTCAATGTGTTAGGTCATGAAATAATTTTAAAGATCTTGAAGAGTCAAGTGATTGGCCATTTTAGCCTTATCAGGAAACATACGGGTTTTATGATAAATGGTAAAAGTAGTCATTCTGTTCTCCGTTCTAGTTGTTGTTAATTGTTGGCATTTAATAAACATTAATTAATAACAAAATAAGAAATTGTGCAATAATTGAATAATTGATAATTTGGGGGTAATACCCCTTGCACTTCAACGCTTCGACAATAATAGGTTAAGCTACATGTATGTTTGGTTAAATCAGGACGAATGAGATTAGGTTGGTTCAACTGAATTATTCATTGCAATATTCTGAGAATTAAAGACTTCTTTTGTGTGTGTGTGTGTGTGTGTGTGTGTGTAAATCTTGCTTCTGAATTCAGCAAAATGGTTGAGTAATCGTAGTTTAATTTAATAGTGGATTCAACAGGTATGTAACTACCGCCGATTAGCATAAAAACAATTCTTCATAGTAGCAAACATTCCAAATTTAATGATTTCAAGTTCTACTAGCTACCAGATTTCATCGTAATCCCATTAATTGTAATAAATTTAAACCGTGACCACCAAGTTATCTGGCATGTGTGTACATTAGTTAAAACGGGCAATTAAAACGATTAACACTCACCACATTACTTATTTTCGCTCAACTCGGTATTCGGTTACACCAGTAATTTCCTTATCGGTATTTAGAATTAAAAAATGCAAGAAAATTATGAGACGCCGCTGCAAAAATGACTAAAGCAAATCTTTCAGACATGTGGTCGGCGAATAAAGCATTTTAATAGTAAATGATGAAGTCCACTTTATATTAAGGGTCAGTAAACAGACTGGGATTTTTTTTTTGCAAAAAGAAGGCAACAATTTCGAAATGCGCTGTTCAAGTTCCTGTCTGGGTTCACTACCCTCTTTGCCTCAAGAAACAACTTTTACAACTATCAACTAAAACTTGCACTTTCTAAAACGAGTACACTTATACGCCCCAAAATTCCTTTCCATACATTGACTCCATTATTATTAGTTTCGCAATCTCAATTGCTATCGATGATGATTTGAAGAAGCAGGATGAGTTTAACAGACTCATTCCTTTATCCAATATACGAGTGCTCTAGGTGGTTTAAAAAAACACTTAGGACTACATCAATTGGCAAGTGCGTTATTAACTACACAAATCATAATCTTTTCTCTGTTCAACACACCAAGGATGTTTTTATACGTGAATAATTTATTGGCCAAGTTTGATTAGTGTATCACATTTTCGGGTAGTCTCTAGGCTTGTGAATTAAAATTAGATTATTGTGATTCAAGAAAATTACACAAAATTTGAGGATTGATACGTAAAATAATTAACTCTTGTTTTAGTTGGTTTTGCAGATGCGGTGGCCCTCTTTTTCAAATGCCCTTCAACCCCTACCCCTTCTCTTCATAAAACTGTGTGAAATCGGTCTCCAAACTCCCACAATTCAACAGTGTATATGTATGATTTTATAAGGGTAAACCAACATCAAATATTACCATCAATACGCTTGTGGGCAGTACTGACAATGGTTGGCATCTTTACGTCTCATCTTATAGGTAGCATAAATGGTACAAATAACAATAGCCGTCATTATCTCTTACTTATGCCGTGCTTTTTCCATGCTAAATGAATTCAAATTCCAATACCAAATAACCTCACATTTCAATACCATCACAGTAAGTGTTATAAAAATTACCTTTTTCAAATAAATTAACATTCTTGGGTTTAAAAAACCATTAATGGGTGACCTAAGATGTAAAAAAATGTTACCCTAGGGTTAAATAGCTGGTATATCAGCTTAGGGGCCCCCAGCAGATCTGGGGGACAGATCTGGCAGCCCAGCGTGACAAATGAACATGGAGAAATATATACGGATATCCATGCCACTTGTCCAGATGTTTCTCATTATATGGGGACATATCAATGTACCACCTCCTATATCAAAGGGAAAGGGACGGCACTTGCATTGGGTCCCTAGGTCCTACGGCGTACAATTATTAAAAATAATGGATTTGCTAGCAACTTTTTGCATAAAATTATAGATTTCCAATGTGGTTTTTTTGGGCTCCCAAGTGGCCTGTTCCCGCCTTGATCCTGAACCCTGTGGACGCCTATGAATAACATTACTACCTGAGAGTGATTTTTACAAGTAATCAAAGGAGTGATGGTTTTTGGTAATGCGATTATTAATGTTGTCATTAGTAAAATGTTGTCATTAGTAAAGATAGTATAAGGCCCAAAATTGGCCATCAAATACCCCCAATCCTTAACCACCTGATGTTTGCGACCCCTCTTAGAACGTCCCTTATGGACAGCCCTTAAAGGCAATTCATACTGAACAGAAATACTCATTAGGATTGCAACATATCGACGAAATACTTTATACTGACTCAATACTATCGATCGCGTCGAAACCGCAACACAGGCATAACTAGAAATGACTCCAAAGTACTGAAATTACGAAGCCTGCTAGCATGGAGATGGAGGCTACAGGTACATCAGGGAAAATCCGAATTGATAAATGCAAGAAGAATTCATTGGCGAACGTGTGCAATGTCGACATTGGCTTATTAGAGTGTCACACGTGAGTGAGATAATGTTTTGCGTTGATTGGCCTACCTTGAGTTATTTTTGCCAGCAGTGGGAAAGGGGGAGCCGTGCGAAGGACGAGCGTGGCATTGGATGGGTCACATTCGAAGTTTTGTAGGTCATAATAGAGTAGTCAAGGTCCTAGCAGGCAGAAAGAGGGTCAAAAATTGAGACCAAGGCTAGATTAAAGGAAGCTGAGAGGAAACAGTCGCGAAAATAGGATAAACGTCGACGTACTTACCTACACCCGGCTCATAGGACCTTGGTTCAGTTGCACGATAGACAATTAGAACACCCCGATTGAAATGGGGTTACTGGAGCACTAGGCAACATTTACAATTTTTGGAGAGATTTGTGTATGTGCACCACGCATTGTCTTTCATTCGTCCCTATAAGCCACAGAAATAGCAATTTGCGAAAGCCACCACGATCGTGAATAATTTAGGTGTGGACTGTATAATTACGGTCACCACATGGAGCTTCTCTAATTAATCCCACATTTAATTTCATAGTTGGTAGGCGTAATTAGAAAGGATGGTTAAAGAGTTTTAATGCCCTGGAGGTTATAGCTGTCAGTGATGCAATTGTTGAAGAAGGCCAATCCAATGATTATACATTGTACTTGCAAATAATGCATTGATTTGCATGCTGTATGTATTTTATTCTTAGCTTTCCATCTTATACAACGTAATCTTCAAGCTGACAAATATACTGTATTACCAAAAAAGTACAGCGTTACTTTGAAATTAATGAAGAAATATAATGGGCTTATAAGATTTCAAAGAAATATGTTAAGTACTAAAAGCTACTTTGTTCAGTAAGTAGATATCCAATTTAAAAACTTATTTGACGAACATTTCTCATCAATTTCTTAGGTGAAAAGTCTTAAAACAACGGTAAACCATTGGAGTTATTTTTGAGACATCTGCATTTCTTTACTCCTGTAACTTTAAAAGCGTCCTCAGGAACGAGTACGCAAACGTATGACATCAGGTGTCTTCAGTTTATGATAACTAAAATTAACTCTTGTTCATGATTTTCACTGTACGCGTAACCGTGAACGATTTTTTTTGCTTAATGACGTAACAAATAAGTATTATTTCGGTAGAGATCAGGGTTGAACCCGTTTTTAGCACCTCTCCTCGCTTCCGGGTTCCACCACATGCTCATTCTTAAGTTAGTCGCCCTTCAATGACATCATCGCATTGCGATCGAAAATAACAGCACGAAGAGGGCGTACAGAAACAAATTCTTGCATCTGTTTATCAGCTGATTTACACATTTCTGATTGAATGGAAGATGGCTTATCAATAAATATTGACCCCCACAAACTGTACGTAAGAAATTTTTTTTAAAAACAAGTAATGCTGGTATACAGTAGTTATTGAGGAGTGGTTTGCCATTTCTCAGTCATTCTCAACGTTACCTTGTTTTACTTGAAATTTGACGTTATTTAATTCAAAACTGTTTTGGTCCTTTTCATTGTCAAAATTACATTATTTCTTTCCGATCAACTAAACCAACGTAAAATACGAAAACAATTTGGGAAAAAAGCGTTATGCAACCCGCAATGCAAATCTGCATTGCGGGGAAGACTTTTTTAGGAGATGGCTTAGTTTTTTTTCTCTCCAAATTTAATTGATTTTAAACTGCACATTTTGAAATTGCAAAAAAAAATTACGGAAACTCTAGTGGACAATCAATTTTACGATGCGGTAGATAAATTCAGCAATTACAACAAATATTTGAAACAAAAATGTGGGAGTAATTTTGTGCACGGCGGGCATCCTTCTGGCTCAGCCTTAATCTTAATTTTGGAGATCATTGCTCAATTTGTTTTTTTCCATTCCCATCCTGGCTCATTTCCCGTCCATGTGATCATGTCCAGGGCTCCCTCCCGGCTGCTCTATACTTCCCGAATCCCGAGTGCCATTTGAAACCGAAATACTGCACGTAGGCCTATGGCAAAGTAGGCACAGACCACGTGACTTGGAATGCACCGAGACTGAGTGCGAGTCCAAAACGAGGGGGGATTCAGCCGAGCTGGGAACCATAAAACCTCTCTCTCTCATTTTTTCCCAAATGGTTTCATCTGCCCTTCACACAATGGTAAACAGCCGACTAGGAAGTGCATGTGCAATGCGTGCGTGGTTATCGATTGAAGCAAGCAATGACCTTCCCGGTGATATTGCACCAAATCTTGCCGGTGTTGTTACACGTTTGAAGGAGAAGTGAAGGTAAAATAAGAGGCGCAGAGGCCGAATATCGTCAACAGAAGTCAGTTAGAGGTCAAACACCGACGTTCGAGGGCGCCCGACGTGGTGACCCTGTGGGGAGGGACTTGGGCGAAGGGTGCGCCCTCTACGCACAACCCCCTCTCCCCACGCCAAATAACCTCAACTGGGCTTCAATGCCGCCCCCAGAAGCACCGGTGAAGGTTGAACGCGGTCACTATGACAACATCCTTTTTCCAACAAACGTCATGGACATTTATTTGGCTGCACTAATCGAGGATCAGGCTGCCAGCAGTTGCCAGAACGTAATTCAAAACTGAAATTGGAGAAAGCACAAGGAGAAAAATCCATCATTTCAATGCCATGATAGAAATTAATGACGCATTGCGAATCGAATTCAAACTTGTAGGGAAAAAAATCATAAGTAGGATTTATGCTAACGAGGTTTCACTGATATTTTCCTAACGAATCCTGAGTATTGCAATTTTTTTAATGGCACAATGTTCTTGGCATAAAACATCAAACTGAATTAATTCTCATCTATCACTCAGTGCATGCAGTGATTCACATTCAAAATACGACTTACAGTTGTATAAGTTGCTTGATGATCATTAAAAATGAAATCATTTTGTTCGCAATACATGTAATATAAAACAAGCTGAATGTATTCAGTGATGAGAGATAATGTTGATATATTGACGTTTTGATAACTATAGTTAAAACATGAATACATGCAGTGGATATTCTAATGTTTATTCTTAAGCTGAGCAAATTCAAATTAAAAGAATGCCCACTTTGCATTAGCTTCAAACACTTATTATAATTGCGGAATTTATATTGCCCCAGCATAGAATTGATCGTCCACTAGGATCTCAGTTATTTTCATCATTTCAAAATTTCCCGTTTATTTATGAAAAAAAACGTAATTATGCGACCT
>JAQIXS010001274.1:0-31754 GCA_034700785.1 Rossiulus vilnensis | reverse complement strand
CGCCTGTAATTACACCACGAAAAGTTAATTTCGACCGATATTTTCAATCGAAATATATATATCTGCTGTGTAATAAATAGGCGTGATTTTCGCAAAGAAATAAAAAAGAAATGAATAAAATAAAAATGAGATTGAGCACAAAGAAAAAACGAAGGTGGAATAAATTGAACTATAACCCGGTCAACGTGTTCGGAGAATAATATAAAAAGAAAATAACTGAAAAAGAAAAACGAAAATTACGCCTGTACTTCGTGATTAATTTTTTTAGACAAAATTTCGATTGAAAATATCGGTCGAAATTAACTTTTCGTGGTGTAATTACAGGCGTATTTTTTTTGCAAAATAAATTAACAGCGATTCATAATTAAATTATTATATTTCGTAAACATCATTAATTTTTTTTAAAGACAAAAAAATCCGCTGGTCAAAAATTAATCCTTCGCGGAATAAATATACAGGCGTAATTTTGCAAAATAAATTCATAAATAAATGGCTTTTCGGAATTAAATGATTAACTTTTTGCAATCGCCTTTCACTTAACGATTAATTTTTTTAGATAAAATTTCGATTGACAAATACTGCTTAAAACGAATTCTCTGCTGTGTAATAAATAGGCGTGATTTTCGCAAAGAAATAAGTAAACATTCATAATTAATTTTAGCAAACGTTACTACATTTTTTTTTAAAGAAAATTTCCGTTGAAAGTCGGTTAAAATTAATTCCATTGTGGTGTACATTTTTGGGGAAGGGGGAATAAAAATCGACTGATTTTCTGATTGATCTTCATAAAAAAAACTGATCTTCGTAATTAAATCTTCATAAAAAAAACTGATCTTCGTAATTAAATCTTCATAAAAAATTACATACGTAATTAAATCTTCATAAAAAATTATCTACATAATTAAACCGATTGCAAATCAAAGTTATTTTTCTCCTTCCAAAAATTATGACAAAATTTCCATCGAAAATTCTATCAAAATGTATGGATTTTATTAGGCAATCCCGAATGAATTTCGTTGAGAAATCAGTTTTTCACCCCTCAGCTTAGCGCCATGCACCTTTTGGCCTAATTCATCCCCCTTACAATCATCCTAAATCTGGCATTCGGCCGACCCCCACCCCAAAATAAAACATCGAAAATCCCAGGTACAAAACTGGACCGAGGCGTGGACAATCGCAAAAAAAAAAAAAAATCACGAAATTCGTCTCCATCATGAATCAATAAATAATTTGCTCATGGGAGCGTCGACCTCTTTATCTTTAATTCGGTGAGCGATTGAAATCCCCCAATTTGAAGGTGTCTGATTTGCATAATTGGCACCGGTCTGAAGGCCCGACACCTGCTAGCTGGATCCCCATTTTCATATCGACCGCTCATTAAATGCATGTTTTTTTTATTATTAAAAGTAGGCCGATAAATCCCAAAACCGAACATGATCGACGTTTGAAAAATACAGCGGCCGAAAACCGAATTAATAGACGTCTAGACCGATATTAGGGGGTGATGAGGATGCACATTCACCTGACCAACCACTAACCACTTAACCAAGGATCCGATTTAATTATGGATAATTGAGAGGTGGATAGGGGAAGCCTGTCAATTACTATCTTAGTAGTCCCAAAAACCACTATAATACTTACATCACTAAGCATAATGATATCAGCAATCCCAAAAACCACTATAGATACATGTATAGTGATATCAGTACAGAATCACACTGATGTTACTAAGGTTATACTGAAGGTTATATGGTATCAGTAGAGCCATAATAACTGTAGAGAATCACATACTAATCTTTTCTCCAGGGCAGGCTGACTTTGCACTGAAGTCCCACAAAAGTGTGAAGAGTCAGGCTTAAGTCCTTGAAGTCCCTGTCGTCCACAAATGGTTTTAGCATGGACGCGCAGTATGCAGCAAAAGCATACGAGCAAATGGATTATATTTAGCTGTTTTAAATTCCCCTGGCTTTGGCATTATAATTGTCCTGCCATTTCCTGATTGGGATACTTCCCCTCTTTGGAGAAACTATAGATATGGCTCTGCTAGCCCGCATAAGGAGAATGCCAGATCGACACTATTGAATTAATCCAGCAAGCCAGCTATAAGGGTAGGACCGATCATATCCATAAGTTAGCAGAAACTCGTTGTCAGAGTAACTACGACTTTATTTTCCTAGACTGTAGGACTTCTCTTAAACTCTTAAGTTAGGTATTTATGGTCTCATGAACCCCGCCTCAGGCCCCTTAAACCGGGCTGCTTGCGGGTATATATTGGAGTTGTAATATATAAATACTGGTTTTTGGCTTGCTGATATCAGTATCATACACTGTAGTACATTAAAGTGATTTTTGGGATTACTAATATCTGTATGTTTAGCGATATCACTACATGTATATAAGCTATATACTGTTTTTTGGGACTGCTAATGTCAGTAATTATATTGGTTTTTGGGACTGCTAATGTCAGTAATTATATTGGTTTTTGGGACTACTAATATCAATATGGTTGGTGACATCACTGTATATTGTATATACTGGTTTCTGGGACTGCTGATATCAGTATGTTTAGTGATCAGGCCTGTTAGTGACATCAATATTATACTGGTTTTTCGGACTACTAATATCAGTATGGTTAATGACATCACTATACATATTGTATATGCCGGTTTTTGGGACTACTAACATCAATATGGTCGGTGATATCACTACATTTTTATTAATATCAGTATATTTGCACTGATATATCTACTGTAGGCTACAGATTATACTGATCTTTCCACCAGGGATGGCAACCACTCCAGGCAAAAACTGAGCCCTTCCATGGACTCCGCCATTTTGGGGGAGCCAAAAACAAGAATTTGGAACGGCAGCACGCGCCCGGCGTTCCATTTTCTTCCATTCTCCCAAAATGGCGTCCGGCATCTCGTTCCCGAATCGCAATTTCGCCCAGAAAATTATTCACAAGAAAGCAGGGCGAGATCGAGAGAGAAAAGAAAAGGATGGTTGGGGGGAGGGAAAAAAAAGGTTAATTAAGCGAGGACTAAAGCTCTTTCATTCACGCTACCGCCGCTACGTTATTAGCCCGGCGCAGCGCTCCCCGATTCATAATCCGTAAAACGGTGGAAATTTTACCTGGGGAAGGGTCCTCTTCCTGTTGCGCCGAGCCCGGTCAAGCAAACCGGGGATTAACGAGGGGAGAAGGGGGTAACTAGAGAAGAGGAAGGCGTGAAATCGAGCGGGCCGAGGCTAAACGAGAGAGAGCGAGAGAGAAAAAAAAGGGAGGCTCGAAAAGCAGAAGCAAGCGTTACGCTCAACTTAACGAACATCAAAGGCGCCGACTTCGGGCATCAATTCGAATCCAATTAGAGGCGATCGCTTTAAGCCTAAAGGCCGAAAAGGGAAGCGAGAGAGAGAGAGAAGTGGCTCGGGAGGGGTGCTTGGCTGCGACGAGGCAGTCACACAAGTGACAAAATAACCGTCCGAATAAAAGAAGGGAATAAGAGCTAGAAAGAACGACAAAAAAATAGGCTGTAGAACATCATCGAGGTGACACAGGAGGGATGGACAGCGCCCGAAAAAAAAAATGAGAAAAAAAATTCATGGCAGTTAAAACTTACCGCGTCGGCCCCGAGGCGCCGCGCCCGCGACTCCATCTCCACGACCAGAAAAAAAAAGCGGCCTTAATTCGATCAAATTCGGAGTTTTATTTGGTCATTTCGGAGCAGGATGAGCACGTCGGTGACTCCGGCCCCCGCCATCTTGCCCGTTCGAATTTCGAATTTGGAATTTCGAACGCGAGCGATGCATGATGGGATCGCCTCGCGCGCGCGTTCTAGAACACAGGGGTCGGCCATAAATGAAGGGTGCCAAACCATAACTGATTAAGCGCCAAAAAAGTCAGCTTTTTTTCTAAATATTAACAAACAATCGTATGCGCCATTTTTTTCAATTTTTTTTTTCAAAAATAAATCTCGGGTAGGAAGAACTCCAATTTCTCCTTTTATAGCAACACCCGCGATGTAATCTTATTATGTTTTTTTTTCAAGTTGTTTGCTCAGGTGGTCGATCGAAAAAGCACTTTGAAGTCTTTTCGTTTTTCCGAAAAACTGACTCATTTTTGGTACCTGAGCTGAATATTAAAAACGCGACTGGGGTGAAGAAATAAAAGAAGGAAAAAGGCAAAAAAAAGGAGGAAAAATCGCCTTTGGACAAAAGGGAGGGGCGGCGAAAATGACCAAGGGCCAGCTGGTGGCAGAGGGTAGGACAAAAGTACCGAAGTAAATTTGAAAAGTACTAAATTGAGTGTAGAAGGTGCCGTCCAAAGTCCTAAAAGGATGCCCACCATGCAGAAAGAAAAAAAATACATTGTTTCTTCAAATACTTATTATAACTGCTAAATGTATTTTACCCAGTGTAGCCTAGTTGGTCGTCCACTAGGGTATGAATTAGTTTATAAACTATTTCCAGTTTTGGAAATAATTTAGAACATAATATATATATATATAGCCTATATTATGGTTTCAAATTTCAGAAAATTTTTGAAGTTTAGAATATAATTTATACGTTTTCAAAATTTATTAAGTAATTTTCAAATTTAGAAAATAATTTATAATATAATAAATATATAACGTTTTCAAAGTTTTGAAAATAATCTTCCAACTTAAAATATAATATGTATATAAACGTTATTATTCGAAAATAAACTATTTGAAAATTTCCAAATTTAGAAAATAATTTAGAACATCATATAGATAACGTTTTCAAAATTTAGAAAATAATTCAGACCCTAGTGAGGTCTGTGAAAAAAAAGTTATGCTTCCTCCAAAAGCAGGTTTCTTCCACAACCAAAACCTTTGGGTGAAAAAGTGTTTAAATTTAACGAATTTAACGATGTATGAAATGCTACTGAATTTTTTTTTTGTGGCAGAAAATATGTCTTAGTTTTAAACAGCACTAGACAAATCTAACATCGAATTACGGGTTAAACGGACAAAACGCACTAGTTTAAGTTATAAAAAAAAAATACTAAATTGTGTGAATAAGTTGTAGAAACCGCAAAAGCACTAGACTAGAGACAAACTCGACACTGCATTGAAAAGAAACAATTCCAAATAATTCCAGAAAATGTCCCGGATACCACACAGCGTAAAAAGTACCAAACTGCGTGAAACACTACGATACTACGGTATTTTTTTTACGATTGTCAAAGTACCACAAAACAAAATAATGAAAAATTACCGAATCGTCCGAGTTCTAGGCGTCAAAGTTTGGACTGAAAAAATTGGTAGCGGAATTCCAAAAAATTCACTAGAGTACTAAACCTCGCCGCAAAGCATTAGACCAGCCATCTATCGAGCTTGAAAAAGTAGCATAATTATTTAAAAAAAATAAAATAAACACAAACTTAAAGGGTGTCCCACGAACACATCAAAACGATTGTTTCTGTAAAAGATGAAAGAAATCGTGTCGTTTTGGAATAAACGCTAGTTTTGCCGTACGTTTTTTTTTGTTTTTGCGGCCATGCTAAATTCTCGAATAAAAAAAACGCACCCATATCGGAGTAAAATCCAAATTTCTAAGCGAATTGAAACGTTACGAAACGAAGAGTTTATTGTGCCAGGGTTTCGCTAAAATACGCTCTCGAACACGTTTGTAAAACCGCAAGAAAATTGTAGGTAGAAAAAAAATAGTACCGCGATCCGAAGGCGAATCGAGTGCCGAGTTTCATCCGATGCTCTCCAAGTAGTCGGCTCCTCCTGCGCTCACGTTGGAAATCGTGTGATCGGTGGTGGCGTCATCGACCTGAGAAATGAGAAAGCACCGGCGATAAACGAAGGGTGCCAAACCGTAAGGTTGCAGTCGTTTTTTTTTTTTTAAATTCTATAATTTTTGTTTGGTCAGTCGCTCGGCTTCAGGGGGAGATGAACAAAAATACGGAAATTACCGTAGAAACCGCCCAAAAAAATGGTTGGAATTTTGAGGAAATCCCCTAGATATGCGAATAACCCCTTCTATCAAATCGATCGCGCGGACTTCACAGCAAACCTCGGTAAGGTGGACGTTTGTGTTTCAGTAATTAAACGTTACGGACGTTCGACGTCCGAACTCGTCGTCGATCGAACGAAATCGGATTAGTGCCATCTACATTGTTCACGAAACTATCCTGAGAAGTTAATTTTTTTGGCGCTAGGTAAGTTACGGTTTGGCACCCTCCAAATGCTTCCCCCGGTCTGCCCTCAATCGCGAAGTTCCTCGGATATGAACCCACCTCGGAATTTCCCTCGATGCTCAGCAGGTCGTCCACGGCGCCGGAGATGTTCTCGTCGATGTCCTCCTCGATGCTCAGCTCGGTTCCGGATTTCGCGTCGGAACGGATGCTGGGAACGTAAAAGACCACGGGATTTTAGTTTTTTTTCGGAACGAAACGGGAGCTACTGCTCGAGTTATTCGACAGGAACCGGCGATCATCCGACGCCGATCCGGAGATCGGCGTTATTTTCGCGACAACCCGATCGTTATTCACCTAGCCGAAGACTGAAAATCCTCCTCGTAGTCGTCGTCCTTGGCGTTCATTGCTGTTCTGAACGGTGCCTGCGCGTTATCGGTCCAAAGCGGTGGCAGCTTGCTGGGTCCTGAAACGATACGATTCCTCCAAATCGAGTCAATTCTTCGTAACTAATTTCAATCTACGACTCCTGCTCGCCCCCATCTCCCTCACCCGCCACATTTAAAACGTTAATCAAACACGCGCGAAATCATATTCCCGTTTCCGATATCTAGGAGGACTACTTTGCACTACTTTGCGGATTACGATTTGACAGGGTATATCTAAGAGTTGCCTTTGTAACCTTTATATTCCTTTTCCTTGATATGGAATAAATTTTATTATTATTATTATTATTATTATAACCCTGGTAAACCCGGGTAACTCAGTCCTGGTGACGTCACAATCCAAAATCACGTTTAACAGCGCCAGGTGTCGCTTCGTACGCCGGATGACTTGATGGATCGATCGATTGATCGATTGACTGTCTTGACTTGACCCGGAAGGAGTACTTTGACTTCATTGCTGGCGCTGATTATCTTAGCTAGCTTTGAAACCAAGCCGCTTTTTTGCTTCAAAGACTTCAAAGAGTCTTTAAAACAAGGCTTTTTTTTCGGATGTCGTCATAAAATATCTAATATATTTAATGGTAATGGCGCTTCAGTCTACTGATGAGATGAGAAACAAAAAAAAACAAAAAAAATACATGGAAGGAAATTAAATCCACCAACGAGAAAATTTACGGCTTGAAATACGCTCTTGTTGATGAGATTTTCCTCGGTCTTTTGCCTCTTTCTTTCAATCTTCCAATAATCATTCGCAAATGATTAACGCGACGCCATCTTGGATTTGCTCGACTTCCGCTTCCTCTTAAAGTGATCCCCGATGGCGCTGTTTGAGCACGGGATTGTTCAAAATAGCTTTGGGAGCTTTGGTATCCATTTGAAAAGATGAATTGGGACTTTTATTTTCAAAATTGTTGGAAACAGATTGCATTGGACAATTTATGTTATTTTAGACTTTTAAAAAAATTCAGGTTTTCGAAGAATGAGTGTTTTTACACACTAGTTATTCATAAAAATATGCATGTAGCTACTAAAGTAACGTTTTAAGAAGCTTTTCCTGAAATACCATAAATTCATTCTAAATACAGCCCATTGATGATTTTTAAAAAAAATTAACGATATTTTTATGAATGAATAGCGTTTCAAAACTTCATCTTGCTTTCGTTAAATCTTCGTGAATAGCAAATTTTATAATTAATTTTGAGCATATATTTCAACAATTAAATGTATTGCGAATTTTAATGTTATAAGTGAAATCATTTTAGAAGTTTAAAAATCATTTGCTTAAATGTCGATATTTAAATATTGGCTACGTTAAGTTTTTTGAAAAAGTAAATCACTCATAAAAATGGGAATGTTGAAAGATTTATTTGTTTTATGTTTTTTTACAAAGTATTTGTTTTAAACAAATAATTGTAAAAAAACATTTTTGAAGAACATTTTATTAATACAAATATTTTATTTTGGTTCAAAAAATAAAATTTAACTATATTTTCATTTTAATTTGTTTATTTTTAAATTTGTATTTATAGAAATATTTCGAAGAACATTTCATTAAAATAAATGCAGTTAAAACAAATCAATCAATTATTAAATTTCTTTTTGAACTTCATTTCACGCATAAAAATGTTTAGACTATTTTATTAATAAAATTATTTTAAATATGTTTCATTGATAAAACGTTTTTGAATAAAATTTCATTCACCAAAACGTTTTGTGTTACTTAACATTCCTCGAAATGGCCTCTTCAAAAAACTATTTTCTGAGATAGATTTCATTCATAAGAGATGTTTTTGAGATACACGATTGTCACAACGATTGTTTTCAACTAAAATCTATTCTTTTAAAATGCATTCATAACGTATTTAATTCACAAAATCTTTTAATGCATCGCCTTGCCTCATAGTACCGCACGTAGCGTTTGGCACTTACGCCCCTAAATGCACTAAAATGACGTGGTTTTTTTTGTGCGGAAAATATATTATTCATTCGCGTCAAATGCATACTCACTTGAGAGCTCGGCAAATTTACTCCCCAATTGCATTTGAAATTGAGAAGAAAACCATTCGTGCTTAGCAACAGTGCATTATTTTGCATAGAATTCCTCTGAGAATTCTCAAAAAAAAAATTGAATTTCCTTACTTATCCTAGATAATCTATACTCTTTAAGCAAGAAAAAAAAATACACATAGTACGCATAAAATGGTATCAGTATGTATTGAGTGATTTGTTTTATCAGAAATTACGCCATGTTATTCTAGTATAAATTTGAAGGTGGTTGAGGGGAGGGGGGGAATTCCCTCGCTTAATGCATCGATGGTTTTTTCCCCTTTGTCTATCTGCTCTTTAGGCCTAAATCCACTATTTAGCTGCATTTGCACTTTGCATTTCAGCTAGACATTTGCATAATTTAATATTTCCACGAACAATGGATGCTTGGCTGCAAATCACAAAGACTTTAGTTTGTTAAATTGAATTATACAGTCTGCTTCGCAATTTACCAGAAATGTAGGACGTGAGTAAAAGACGGGAACTTCTAAGAATTCCATTTTTAATTTTTTTTCCTGGAATTGAACTTCTCATGAAAAATACTATTTATATATTTTTTTAATATCGACACTTAATATAAACAAAATCTACAGTTTCAATTTAAAAAAATTGTGGTTGTAATTTTAATCTAAATATGAAATAATATATCAACTACAGTAAATGGAAAAATATTTTGTGTATTTGTATTTGTGACAAATAATATCGTATTCACGGGCATCAGTTTATTTATATTTAGTTATTTTTAATTTAAATTTTAATTAATGATATTTAAAAAAATGTTTTTTTTTTCTTCTAAATTTGCAGTGTGCTCGTAAACTTTGTCCTTTTTGAGACACCCTGTACTCGTAAACGTAAGAAAACAAATCGATGAAACTTGTAAATTAAATCTTGAGTGATATAAACGAACGAATGGGGGGTATGCTAATTGATAAAAGCTCGTCGTGTTGAATGCAAAGTACATTTTCTATAAACTTCCATAAGAATCGTTTAATTGCATAAACAGTTTAAGCAAATTGAAAAACGTTCTGGAGAATTCATAATTGACGAGAGTGAAGAAAGCTTAATTTAAAAGGAAAAACTGTTAATGAATATTTGAGAGGCAATTGAAAGCAATGTTAAAAGAATATAAATTTATTACTATACCATCGATTTCAAGTTTTTGATTTTTCACACAATTCGATGAATTTTAATCGGAAAGTAATACAGGGCGTCCACAAATATATCGAAAATAGATAACATAGAAAAAATAGTAAAATCCAAAATACATACGTGTATATTTGCATCCAAAAATCCAATAAACTGATGGTAAACATCATTTCCTAAAAACACGGATTTGCTACATCTCTAAATGAAATTTTTAAAGCGAAGTAAATAAACACAATGAAAGTAATAAATCCAAAAATAGACAAATTTTTAAAATTATTTTTCATCAAAAAATGCAGTATTTGACATATCAAGCATAAATAAAATTCATAAATAAATGGAATCCTCTGCCTTAAAAGTCCTATTTTTGAACTCATGTGATAAATAGACCTACTCAAAATATCAAAAAGGTTTTCTTCATAGAAAATGCAGTCAGGCTTCATTGATTTAGCATGGATGCAAAAATCATTTCCTTGCAACCTATCAGAATTATCAAATAGACTTGTTGTAAATATGATCCGAAATTCGAGGTAAAAGCATATAATCTTTAATTGCGTCTTATTGTTCGATGGTGGAATTATGAGCCCGGAACCGGAAGACGAACTAACTCTGAAGGAAGAAGTTAAATAAATCCTTTTTTTCTCTGCCTTTTAGGCCTATTTCGAGATTCAAATAACACCCAGGATTTATTGAATTTCGCAATCAGAAGCTGAAATCAAGCGGAAATCAATTACGTCATTCATTGTCTAGTCTCGTACTGACCGTCTGGCTGGACTACGGATGACCACTCTGCTGGACGATCGTATCAAAATATGTGTTACAGAAAAACTGGCCGAAATTTTATTTTGGTTTTGAGCTAGGTTTCACTTTTCTAACATAGATGCGCAATGGGATCGAATGCGATTTTTAAGCGAGAAATGAAGCCTAGATTTGTTTGGTTCTATTTCACACTTTATCATTAGTATTTTGATATAATTATTATTATATAATTAAAATTTGGGACAGGATTTTTATAATTACGGTAAAGTCTTGATAGAAAATATCTTCTTGGCAAATTTTGACCTTCAAAATATTCAAATGGCTCCTGGAAGCCCTGGTGGAAAGCTCAGTATAAAAATGCAGTGATATCAGTGCAAATGTATTGATATTAGTAAGACTTTATCAGAAAAGTATACTGGTATCACTTGTCTAAAAAACCACTGTCACTATTTATAGTGATATAACTAATGTTATTATAGGGATATCGTAATGTTCAATGGATGTGCAATGCCTAGCGATTGGGACTTATTTAAAGCCAAAAGTGAAGCCTGCTGCGGATTTTCGGGTGTTAGGTACTTGTTGAAAAAGGGACCGATGATAAGGGGATCTTATCGATTGTCTGTGACAGATTTCAGCGAATTAAGGGTTGAGTGACAGTGCGAAACCTAAGGTTTATCTGGCTTAACCCTCTCTTCTCCAATTTCGTTTCTTTCTACGCCTAATTGTTTCTCCTTTAATTTTGATCGGTTTGCTTAACAATTTCCGCAAAAATGGGCTCAGTATTTAAAGGCATCGATTCGAGCCCCTTATTGTTAAATTAAGCTTTTAAAAACGTTCCTAGAAGTCGTTTATCCGTTGATCTTCGAAGGAATTTCTAGGGACTCTTTAAGGATAATTCATAGCTTACACTCGAGGGATTCCGTCCAATTTTGTCTTATATCACGAACGTAACAAACGGAAAATAGTGGAGTTTTTTTTTGTAAACTTATTTCTCTAGAGGAAAATACATTGAACTAATCTTTAACTCGACTTCACCAATATATTTTCTCCTTTCTCATTGTTAAGAATGGAATAATTAGCCGGCGACTTGAAATGTTTAAAACATGGATTTTTTGTATTCGAAATGAAAGATTTACAACAACAATCATGGGAATGTTACTATTGAAAACAATATCGTGTAGTTTCAGCATATAACTTGCTTATTGTTGTTCTTTTCATAAACGACATTTCATAAATTCAACAAAACCATTAACTACACAATAAATGTTTTTATATTAAGAGATCTAATTATCTATTTAAGTCTTCAATATTCTGTTAATATTCTCTTAAAATAAAATTGCTTTATAGAGACAGTTTTAATTTTCTTAAATATGATTGAAAATCCAAAACATTCCCTCAATTATTAATACTTCTGAAACATTATTTTAGGCGTTGCTATGTGCGTGTAACGCTTTGATAACATTTCTAAATGTCCCTAATTTATCTCAAAATAACTTTAAAAAATTACAAATATATCTCATTATAAATATTTAATTTAATAAAATACTAATTGTATGAAACGAATACCTATGTACAGTACACATAGCGCCATCTATCATGCGTGTCGAGCAACTGTCATGCACCTGAAATTTCCATAGTAAAATAGTTAAAGTCTGATAACCAAACATTCAGACACCTTAAAAAGCTACTTTTCGAGACAATTTTAGCTAGATTTTACTTCTGTTCCTTACCATGCATTTCTCTCATAAAATATTTAGATTTCCGATAATTTCCGGTTGTCCTTAATGGATTTTTGTTTGCAAACCCAAAGTGGTCGCGGGATTCAATCCCGCCATTGTTGAGGCAAAGCCAATGAGATGCTTAGGTTGTTGAATTGGACGAATTGAGACGCAAACCTAGGAGGGCTGAGGGGGAGGCGAGGGGAAGATAAGGTACTAAAGTAGAAGTATTTGGGATTTAGAGGTATGGGTGAGGAAACTGAAATCCAACCAATTAGGTGTAACAGCATTTTATGAGGGGCTTTAAGAACAGAAGCTTCGAAATGGTTCTCAAAATCAACGCCTGAAGGTCAAGGGTCAATGGGGATTTACCTCAGGCTGCCTCATTGAGCAACGATAACGGTCTTCAGGTCATTAAAGTCCTTGAAGAGTCATTGATTGAAATAGTTTTTTGTTAAGTCCTTTGAAATATTCCTTTTAAATCATTAGGTTTATCTTAAAGCAGTTTAATTTATTTATTTATTCGTTTTAAAAAAATTAAAGACAGTGCAATTTTGTGTCTCAAAATAATTGTTTTTATTATGATAACGTTTCTCATAAGCATTTAAAATCAAAAATAATATTTCCGAATTTTTAGCTTTGTTAAAAATTAGTTAAATAGGCCTAGTAATTACAGTGCTCGATAAGAAATTGAAATAAATGTGAACGTCCTTTGCATTACTAAATTCAATATAATTGCATTCAAAACAATGTGAACAATTTATTAATTATCACGGTAGAAGAATATAGTTACATGTACTTGGGCTAAACATGTTTGGGTATCCTTTAAGAAGGTTTCTGGAACTGCTTAAGATAAACATTTTGAATAAGCATGTAATTTTCAAGTACTTTTATTGCATCTCATTGAGTCTTAGTGTATGAAATGTTATTAAACTTATTAATTGGTTTTGACTTTTAATTAAGCAATATGTAAAGATGCTAAAAAATCTTGTTTACTCAGCAGTATGCAGATTAAAAATCTTTCTATATTTCCTGTTTTATTCTTAGCAAATATAAAATTAATGAGAATGTTGTAGATGTCATTTCTGCATATGTTTAATTAAGATTAATTGCCATGGGGAGTGAATTTTTCGAGAACATTTTTAATGAGAATTCAGTTGGGAATACATGTATATACAGGATCCAGACACATTTCATCGTATTGGATAAATTTATTTAATGCAAATGTGCAGTATTCTGGTTTTAACGAATTCACATGTCTAAGTGAATATTAATAGACGGTTCAATTAATCGGAGATTAACTCAATCTGACATTCCGTAAGCCCGACTAAGATGATCTTACGGAAATGTATAAATTCAAAATGTATGATAAATAAATTATGTAAGCAAAAAAAACTGACTTATCCAACTGCGAAAATAAAATCAACTGGGAAATTTTCCTTTCTTAAAAGTTATCAATTTTTACAACTAATTTTACAATTAATTAATTATTTTTGTTCTGTATTTAAACACGTTAACAATAAAATCTTTTCGGTTATTTGCAAACTTTTTTGTTTAGTTAGAAACTGTCAAATTATTATTTTTTAATTATATGTTAAAATTCACTCAGATTTTACCCAATTAATTTTAAATATGCACATTTTCCAATTGTGGATTCATTTAAACAGTTAATTAAAAATGTATTGTGCAACTTCGAATTATTTGCATATAATTATTTCCTAATGTTCTGACAAAAATGTAAAAAAACAATCTTAAATTTAATGCTGTAGCGATGTCTAGACCCGCATGAAATATGGGTATGTGAAATTACTGTGTCATGTTAAAGGGATTCGTAAAATGTTGTGGTTTCCATTTTGCCATGTAGGTGGCAGCACCTAACCGTCCTAATTTCCCCCATCTTCGGTTGCCATGACTACCATGGATGCTGCTTAAGCTGCTAAAAATAGCTCAGAGGTAGCCGCTACCCAGCCATTATCGATTTTTCCCATTGTTTACTTTATTTGTCAACAGGTGGCGCTACGAGCATGGACTATTTAACGCTATCGATTTCATGCCTCATTTTAGTACCCATTTTCCACCACTTGACGGCGCTTGAAAGCTGTTTGACAATCTAAGCAGTAGGTGGCGCTGAGGACACCGTCAAAAGTTAAATTAAAAGACGTTTGAAATAAGATTTTAAACATTCATGCACTAGATGGCGCTTGAATCCGCTATTCAATGTAATCTGTACAGGGTGCTTCTTACGCGAAAAATTAAAGGGAATTCTCATTTCTGAAAAGTGTAATTTTACAGTAGAAAACGTAGAATTACTGAAGGTTTTGTAAGGCTTTAATATAATTCGAATGTCTTAGTTGTTGCATTTGAAAACCTTTTTTTTATGAATCTTAGTACCGTAGCTTTCAAATGCGACTTGGAAAGTGGTCAAGGATGGACGTTCGTTTGTCCGTTCTCAGTTGGCTTATCTAAGCATCACTAATTCGATTGTTCTTTGCCAGTCCATTAACGCTTTTCCATGTCGATAAACAAAATGACTGTTGGTTTTTTTTTGGCCACTGGCCATTGGTCAAGCGGCATCATCTCGTGAAAGCCATTAGGCTCGATCGCCCCTTTTGTGTTAATCGTTGACCAGTTCTTGATCGATTCGACAGGTCCGCTTCAAGGCGCATCCACGCGCCTTCCCTCGAACCGGCCTCTTGCACCCCATTCTTGGCGTGTCCGGGATTAGAAAGGGACGTTTAAAGAAAATAACTGTCGATGGCGACTTTAAATGCTCCGACATCAGAGAAATGGTTCACGTGACTTGACCACGTGCGCGAGGAACGCCAAAGCGTAACGCGGCAACGCTTGAACGTGATGCGCGTTCTATTTTTGGTAACCATGGTGACCTGGAATGCTCCTGACTGTGTTCGATTTGGGTAACCATGGTGACCTGGAATGCTCCTGGCTGCGTTCGATTTGGGTAACCCTTGTGACCTGGAATGCTCCTGGCTGCGTTCGATTTGGGTAACCATGGTGACCTGGAGTGTTCCTGACTGTTCGATTTTGGGTAACCATGGTGACCTGGAATGCCCCTGGCTGCGTTCGATTTTGGGTAACCATGGTGACATGGAGTGTTCCTGACTGTTCGATTTTGGGTAACCATGGTGACCTGGAGTGTTCCTGACTGTTCGATTTTGGGTAACCATGGTGACCTGGAGTGCTTCTAACTGTTCGATTTGGGTAACCATGGTGACCTGGACTGTTTCTAACTGTTCGATTTTGGGTAACCATGGAGACCTGGAATGTTCCTGACTGTGTTCGATTTGTGTAACCATGGTGACCTGGAATGTTCCTGGCTGCGTTCGATTTGGGTAACCATGGTGACCTGGAGTGCTTCTAACTGTTCGATTTGGGTAACCATGGTGACCTGGAGTGTTCCTGACTGTTCGATTTTGGGTAACCATGGTGATGCTGGAATGTGACGTTGGCCTTCTACGAGTTGGAATTTTACTTCATGATGGCCGCTTCCACTATTTGCGTTGATATTCTCCTAATTAATAGCGCCGAGTGCCATAATCTACTTTCCCATCAATTTATAAAACTGATCGTTTCTTCGTCCATTCAGCTTTTGACGTGTTTCGTTCTCATTAAGGTACGTCGACGCATATCTGCGATAGAATTGCATTTCGACCCAGTGAGTATTAAATTGTGAGTCTAAACCTGACATCTTATTTGCACACATCAAGCGCTGCGATAGGCGTTGAATTGACGCTTGAAAGACGAGTGAATTGTTACGAGGAACGATTGTTTGGATGCGGGGTCGAAATCGGGGCCTTATCGTTTCATTTTTTTTTTATATTTTTTTTATATTTTAGAAAAAGGAAGAAAATAACGTACGAAATAGGAATTTCGACTTTTTAGTTTTTCAAACTTTTTCTCTCAAGCTTCAACTTGGATCGTTTCTATTTCCGTGAAAAGTTCAACGTGTCTTAGTCCTTTTTTGTTTCTCTGTTTCTTGTATTTTTTCTCTTTTTCGTCTAATACTAATACTCACCGCATCGATCCACCTGGATGGGAAAGGCGAAAAGGAGAGTAATGTGAAATGACAAGATATGAAACCGGAAATATAGTCTGTGCACCATTCATCCAAATAATAAATGGCGTTTGAAGAGTTCAGCGAAATAGACCCAAGTTTTGTGAAGAAATACGTGTATTAAGTTGTCCTTAGAACGACATCTTGGAATGACTTTCAAAGAGGCTTTTCAGATTGGCAGTCTTTGAAAGCAACCGCAAAAGCTGCTCCGATTTTTTCACAAAATTGTAGAAAAAAACCAAAACGACAGATTTCTGTAACTTCTGGGCAGATTTTCAGCATTTTGGAAATATACTTCAGATAATTCGAGCGGCAAGTAATGCGATATAATATAGAATAAACGTATCAAGGATGCTACATTAAATACAAAAAAGCTGTATTTTAAACTGCTTTTTCATCTAAAATTTACTAGATTAGTTTTTTGAAACTATATGATGGCTTTTTTAGTTAATTAACCACCTGGAAAGTAAGATAAGTGACTGTACATATTTCGACCGTTGTTGAGATAATGGTGAATCGATTATTTTTGACAATTTTTATTTCTGAAATATATTCAGAGTAGTGTTTTTCTGCTTTTATGGATTTTTTTTGTCATTGTGACTAACAATATCTACCAATTGCACTTTAACGTCATTTTGAAAAAAAAAATAAAAAAAATAATGCATTTTACATTATGTGAAAAGCTTGACTTACCGAAAATACCTTTTTATCGAATATCTTTGCGTTATTTCCTGTCGTGCATTGCTTTTCTCGAAAATTCATCACGAAATACTCTCGGAAAGAAGTCAGCTAAGGATTTATTTTTAATCCAGATTTTATATACATTTTTTAAGTAAATCCATCCAAATATTATCGCAAAATCCTGATAACCTGATCAGATCATGATGTTAAAACATCCTTTATGTTCCTTTATGTTCTATAGAGATGCGTTAGGTCATAGTGGCTATCGGTCAATTGACCCTGTTCTAATTAGCATAACTAAAGTGTCCTATCTCGATTTTAATTCACCATTTTCCTTATTCCTAAGCGTGATTTCATCGCCAGATTCGGCTAGACGTTGGTTTGGAATTCGTTGGTTGGAAAACGTGTCCTTATTTCATGAAAATTTAATCACTTTTAGGGAAAATAATGACCGTTTCATGCAGATTTTATTATCCAATCTAATTTGGCAAAACGCCAACTGCGCAAGCGCAGATCTCGAAAAGATAAGCCGGTCGTTGAGATCCTGGTTAGGATTAGCCAACACCCCATTTTTGGGCGTGGCACATGACGAGACTAAGCCTATGTTTGATTAACTTAATGAGCAATTAGCGGCACTCGGGAATGAATTTAATTCATTTTCAGCCCAGATTATTTCATGAAACTGTGATTAGTCATTTTTGCAAACGTGAATTTCATGTCGTTTTTCAGTTTCATTATTATTGTTATTATTATGTTTTTTGTCTCTTTTTTTCTTTCACATCGAGCAGTTGATATCGATTTGGTGCTCATTTCGATAATTAATTTTCTTTGTCGTGTTTACATAATTAGTGATTTTAGATGTTTTCGGCGTAAATCAATGATGTTTTCAATTTTAACACGATTTTACGTCACGCCTGCGGAAACAATTGGTGAAATATTCAATAAAAAATGCAGGAAAAATACTCGAGTTGAATTCCTTCAATGCAGGAAAATAATTACGAGAAAATGGTTATTTCGAAAAATAAGCGAATAATTTTAATTCTGCATTTATTGATGAATTATTGCGAAGTTTGTTGGTTATCTTTTGTCGTTGCTAGCTGTTTTGGAGAATATTCTAGTAATTGTTCAAAACATTTTCTGTATGCAATCTCTACAGGGTGCATTTTTCTTTAAAAAAATATTACTTTTAAACATTTTACCATATAAAAATGTCAAAATTGGTGTGAGCAACTTACATCATAATAATAAAACTTAACATTGATAACTTTTATACGAAACTGCTATATGATATGTGAGATGTGTGATAATGTGAGATTATATGTATAAAATGAAAATAAGCGTTCTAATTTTTTTCTCGTACTAATTTTGCAATGAAGACCGTTATTACATTACCTTGAAAAAAACTTCCATGTTTGGATCAATAAGATCATCTGAAGAATGAAACTAAAAATTGTTTAGATTCTCATTCATTGAAATGCATTATGTCATTCCCTGAAAAGTTTTCGTTATTTTATAATAGGCTGAAAATTGATATTTCTAACAAATTTGAACTGCAAGATTAATTTAACAAAAAAAAGAAACAATACATATTTATTCATGTGCTGATTTTGCAAGAAAAATAAAATAAAAATAAAACATGCACGTATATGGTTGCGGTTTAAAGGTAAGTAAAACGTGTTCGAATTACAAAACAGGATTCTCTATCAAAACCTTAGTCTCTGCCATAACTCTTTATTTAAAAAATCAAAATTGTAAAAAAATCTCAAAATATTTGTTCAAGATTAATTATAATAATCTTTAGATTAGTAGTATTCATTATTTAATTCTCGTCTTTCGCAATAAAGACCTATTCAACAAGACCTTGATGCGTTATACATGTAATAAAAATAAACACGGTGTCAAGATTCCGGAATTTATTGTTACGTATTGAAATAGCAAAAACATGCTTCTGGTGACGAATCTGAATAAAAACACCGATGTAAGAAAAATTCATGAAAAAATGAACTACTTATCAAAACTTATTTTTTCCAATTTTTTTTCATGGCAATAACTCCACATCGAATATATACTGTTACAGTATTTTTTACGGAAAAAAATTGCTAAAAAAGGACAACGCTCGAAAAGTCGACCATAAAACTGGCAGACTTCCCACACTTTCAGGTCAAAAATTCATTTCCGCTTCCTGTTCTCCCCTTTTTCGTTCCAAATGGACTTGCGCCATTGGCGAGCTCCGCATCTTCTTCCTCTCTGCTTCAAAGCGAAGCTTCCGCTCTTAGACTGCGGAATTCGTTGCCAAATTTCGCAGATTTTTTCCGCCAAAAATCCAGCTCCGATCGAAATAGCCCTCGTTTGTGGGGTCACACCACGTGGCAGGGAGAAGAATTTCAGGAATTTTTCGCAATTTTTTTTTTTTTATTGGACGCAAAAGTTGGCTCCCAGCTAAGTCGTCCCAGTCCTGTTCCGGATCCAGGACCGAGAGCTGCTTGGAAATACCGCTGCTTCCGGTGAAACATTCGCGAATTTTGCGACCTGAAATTCGCGAAAAGAACCGAAAAAAAAGTTACGGATTTTGCCACTAACGCCACGGCCAAACGGGACATTTGCCAAATATTTGGAGGTGAAAAATTAATCAAATCATTCGAGAAAAACAATGGTATTTCTTACGAAAAATGTGACCTTTTTTGGTGGGAAAATTGAGAAAATGACCCACAGTCCGGGGAATTGCATTTGAAGGTTCTCCGTTACGAATCTTCGCCGGAATTCAGTTTTCATAATTGTTTGCCAATTTTTGATGCTTTTATTAAGGGCTGCTTAATAATCGTGGATTTACGAAAAAGATGTATCGGTGAGGAAAGACTGGATATTTTGTGCTGCATTTCTGTGCCAAAAAACGACGTTGATGATGGGATTTTTACGAAAAAAATTCTGAAAAAAAGGAAACTGGAAACCGTTATGGAGTTCTGGTGAGTTGCTAACTTGATCAGCTTGTTATTAGTAATTTGTCAGCGTGGGAACCACCAAATTTCTTTTTCAAAAATACCAAAAAGGTATTAAAAATAATGCGTTTATTTCTGCAAGTAGAAATACAATTTAAAATCGGAATAGTTCGTTTTGTTACCAATTTACTGCACTTAACTGAACTGAAAAATGGATTTCGCAGTAGGATAGCTTAAAAATTGCAATGCCATAAATTCACACTAATTGTACGAAATGTGTATCGTGCTTCGAACAAATGTCGGTAAATATTACCATTAGAACTGTTTTAATCTCAGAACATTGTATTCTCCGCAGAAAAGTTATTGTAATGACAGGGGTAAAGGCATGCTAACGTCCCAAAAAACGCAAATAGTTTACCGTTGCATTAAAGAATTTCAGGAATTTGCACTTTACGGGATTTTACAAAAACGCTTAAAATCACGATTTGAAGGTTTGGGACGTTGATAAGCATGACTAGAATGTCAAAAACAAGCGCGAAAACGAGATTGCAACTTAAAAAATCAAAAAATAATCACCAAATAACACACAAATGGGGGCTTCTCTGCATGGCTTGCGTTCATTGCGGCTTGCCAACGTACAAGTATTTTTCGATTTTTCTAACCTAACCTAGCCTAACCTGATTGACACAACCTGATTGACACAACCTGATTAGACAAATTCTATTCTATTCTTGTGATTGCATCCCGTTTGGACTGTGTTGACCTTATAATCACCCTTACAATGTTTCATAAACATTTATATGATCATATTAAATGAAGAAGTTAAATGAACTTTGAAGAAATCCATGTTATTAATAAGTGGATTATTGCCCTAGCCCAGACATCTTATAATTTTCCTAATTTGCTCAACTTGTCTATCTAAAGTACTCTTATAATTTGCTAGATACATTGTACTCAGTCTTTTGAAAGAAGTTTTAACCCCTCTTTCTGCTCACCGGGTGATGACGTTGGTAGCCATGAACCAAATCATGGTCTATTTTTGGCATTGTACGTGACATATAAGGACAGCAAAACATGTCCAAAAAACATGTCTAGTAAATGTTAACGACCGATGGCCATGATATAAATTTAATGACCCTAACCAGGGAGTCGTTGCCTTTTTGATTGCAGCGCTTTCATAAACTGCCGTCGCGGCTATATATCATGCTGGTTAGGATGGAAGTGTTACTTGGCTAGAAACAATAATGCGAGTTAATAATCCCAACCAACTTAATAATAAAGATTAGGACTGCTCATTAAACGTTTCATAAGAAACCTAGTCACATTTTATATTATAGCGGTCTCATTATCGCAAAATCCAATCCCAACAGGTATAGAAATTAACGTTCAGTACTGGGTTAGGACTGCTCGTAAATGAAGCAGTTTTTAATAAACTTGAAACAGAATTAAGTTTATTAAAAACTTTAAACAGAACAAGTGTTTCTCAGGCTTTATCAGCTCCAGCGCTTAATCCTAACCAGTATAAAATATTGCGTTCCACATTTTATGCTGGTTTGGATTAATTTTTCGCCTGCATTTAATGAAATCCAGACAAAAAATTTGCTCGTTGTTGATGAAAACATCAATTTATGATCAGTCACCACCAAATTAACTGGTCATTACCGCATGACCGACCTAAAGTTACCTGATTATTATTAAGCTTCTTGAATTTAGCACTAAATGTGTATTGTGTGAGTGCAATCCATAAATAATTGTTTGTTTTTATTTAAGTCATTTTTCTGTTTTGAAATTTTCTACCATAATCGAGAATGCTTCTACTGACTCACTAATCCCAATAGGTATAACAGGTTTCTTTATTTGACCGTGGTTGGTTAGTGGCATCGCATAAAACAGAATCGTTATTTTATTCATTAAACCAGAGCAGAATTTGTGCTTCGCTAAGCCGGCGTTAAATCCCAACAGTCGTGTTTCTTTGCTTAGTTTCTGGTTAGGATTACCTTCAGAATTTCATTAATGTTTAATTTAGGACAAAATCATTTGATACCCCCCTAATGCCTGATATTGGATCTCGTTTAAACGCACTCGACGCTCTTTTTCGATGGTTTTGCGAACTGGGAAGTCTAAAAAATGAGATTTCCGCTATCGTAAATAAATTTCATTAAGCTTTTAGTCCAAGCCTAATGATTCATGATTATGACTATAAAAAAACGGAATTTCAGATCGAACAGATGACGTCAGTGTTAGATTGCGATCGTTAAAACAAAAAATGATGCTAGAAATGGCTGTTGAAAAATAAAATTAAACACGAAATAATAAACCAGGCTTCACTTTTACGACATGGATGCGCAATATGGAGCAATGGGATTTTCTAGCGATTTTGAAATCTAGTATGTTTAAAATTTGTGCAATTTTTTTTTAAAAAAACAGGATTTTATACTTTGTACGTGAGCATTTTTGAGATTTAACTGTTTTATGATGGATTAAAACACCGTTTTCACAAATGTAATCATTTTTAAATGTTTTTATTGGAGAAAAAAGTGTTTTTTTTGGTTTTGACTGAGTTTGCAGTTAGGGGAAAATGATTAAATGTTTTATTCCGATGTCTCAGATGCATTTATCTGTCAGTTTACCTATGCAATTTAAGTGATATCGATCTTTCGTTGAGGTAAACACTGTAAATTACTGCATTACGCTAATTGCCTTAATTTAAGCATGGTTGATTTTTTCCTAGAAATTGTCTTTCGCGAATTTCAGCGTAAAATTTATGCACCGGGATCAAGATTTAAATAAGATCAAAAGCGGCATTTCGAAATCCAGATCGAAATAAGCCTCATTCTCAATTATCACAAATTTCTGCTTTTATACCCCTCAAAAAAATGAATAATTCAGCAAAAACAAAGAGATAGCACTCATTTCCATCGAAATCACCGACATTAAGTGGGTTTGAAAACCCAATAATCACTGCATCAGAAGCTGCCTTGAACTTTTACAAATGCGCGGTTTGCTCGGTGCTTTTTGACAGAAAAAATTACAGTATGAAGAGGAAAAAATCTGGTAAATTTATAATATGATTATTTCGAAAGAAAAACCTAAATTGTGAAGGCAAGGCAGTTAAGCATACTTCATTTACAGTATACCGTATTTTTAGTACAGTAAACCCTCAACATTCGCAATTCAAGTTTGAAACAAGGGCTGAGAAATAAACAATTTCATCATTTTTTTTTAAAACTGCCAAAAAATGTATCACCATTAAACATGTTATAGTGTTTTACATTATATATTGATTTTAAGGTCGACAGTCTAATGCCCTAAAATCGCTTATGTTAATTTCTCATCATTTTGAGTGCCAATGAGTCATTTTAGACTAAAATAAATTGTCATTAAACGTGGAAATAGAAATACACTAGCTTCGTATTATAGATAAATACATTACAATGCAGGTTTGTACCTTTAAATCGTCATTAGCAAATTAGTTTCGTTGTTTAATTTTATCTCATTTGGTCACAATCACCTATCACCAATCACCTAGGGATGAGGACGTTTATACTTTAATTTTACATATTAACGTATTTCGAATATAAGACTTTTAATGCATTCATAACATTTTTATAACATCGTTAAAATATTAACCAATGCCATTAAGGAAGTGATGATGGAGTGTTTAAAATGGACAACGTATTTTTTTTATAAAAAAATACAGTGTATTGCGCCATAAACGATTCTATGCTATCAACTTCAATTAGGCTTATAAGGGACATGAAGGCTCTCTGATGGATTTATATAAAAAGCGAAATGTACGAATCATTCAAGAGTTTGGTATCAACACGTCAATACGTAGCGAAAGCTGTCGTTTCTTATAAGGTTTTTTCTATGAAAACTTCTTTTTTTCTCTCATATTTTTATTTTTTGGATTAAGGTCGGAAGCGCCAATCGAAAATAAAAAATGCACATTTTAAGAAAACAATGATTATAGTTATGATAATAAAAATACGTTTTTTCAAATTTGCGAAATGGTAAATCGTATTTTCGGTATTTCGAAAATGAATGTTATATCTAAATACGTCGAGAAATAAAAAAATAATTCTTAAAAATGTTCGATTTGGAGAAATAATTTCTAAAATGCATGAATGACGTTAGAAAAAAATATTTTACAATTTTTTAAATGAACGAAATTTGGCCATTTTTCATTTATACCCTATTTTGTTCATTTATTTCCAAATTTAGAAGGAAATCGTTCTCGAAGATATAATTTCTCTGAATTCACAAATTTCATACGTATTTTTCATATAATTGAGTGGACATTTATCACATTTGATTTCCCTGTAATAAAGAGAAATGTTTGGCAGTCAAAAATGTATAATTCTATACTTGATCCAAAATTTATTTTTGCGTTTTTTAAAAAATAACATCTAATTTGAAAGTTTTTAAAATCTTATAACTTCATTTTGTATTTCTAAATAATTTCTTTAATTTAGAAAATATTTATATTTTTAAGCTATTTTGCAAATTTGGGGAATTTGGAGATCTGTAATTTAAAAATCTTATATTCGATTTTTTAATTTTCTATAAATTTCATATTATTTCACCAGTTTACAAATAAATTGCCCTTTTCACTCAATTATTTGCTGTAATTTAGAGACTAGAGAAACAATAATCACAATATCATGGTAATGAAGATCTGGATTTAAAGGGAAATTCTTGTTTCCGAACTATCTATGAAAAATGTAACTGCACTACATAAATATAAAATGCAATAGCTTTCAAATTTCCTGTCATTTTCAATTCGTTTGACGAAAACAAGTTCAGCACCGGGTATTTTCTGACTAGCGTTTTATTTTTCTTTCCATTTCACGAAAACTGGCCTTATTTTTTAACATAATAAATGATAGTTAATGCAATCAGTCAATCAACGTCAGGTGATGTTTATTCAATTATCCGAACCTCAGTTGAAATTAGGCTTAGTGGAGCGAAAATCCATCTAGTATAAAAAGATGATTTATTTTCACCGAAATGCTTTCAAGATCTGTCCAATTGGCTTGCGGGTTAGGATTTTCGCTTTGTTAAAATACTTTCTCGAATTATCGGTTTCATGGTCGGTTGGTCCTCAATTTTATCGCTTCACAAACTCATTTTTGTGATAAAGCCTCGACTACATGTGTAGATATTTATCGTTTAAATGGGAAAGTACAGATTCCCCCTCACCCTGTACGTGTATATTTCATTAAAAAATTACTTCTGCTTGATCTTTACTGATGGTGTTAGAAAAGCTATTTAATTTGCTTTGGAAATGGTGTGGAAACTAATTTGCGAACATGTTTATTAAAATAACGTCTAAAATTAAGTAAACTTATTAAACTTGTTATATACATTTTTGTATGTTACATTAAGAGACATTTTTACAATAAAATGCCGGAAATTAAAGTTTGCTAAAAAGACTAGCGCATTCTTATTAATTTTTCTGATATTAAACTGTATAAAAATATTTGGATGATTTTTATAATAATTAAAAAATCTAATATTCTTTTAAAATTAAAAAAACATGATTGTGAAATTTGGTATGGTTATTCTATTAAACCTGTAAAATATATGTATTTTTAGTTTGAATTAAGAAACCTTATTACCATAAAATGTCGGAAATACCAATTAGGTTGTTTTGGAAATTTAGACAAACTAATACGTGTTTTTAAATGTTTGCAAACAAACTAAATCATTCTTATTAATGTTGAAATAATATTTGGTCTTATCAAACTGTATAATTATACATGCATTTGAATGATTTTCATAACAATCTATAAAGTCGAAGAATCATTTGGAATTTTGTTTTGTGAAATGAATTTGTTTAAAATCTATAATTTAAAAAAAACTTAGGTATGTTGAAAAAATCCTTAAAATAATTTTATATCCTTTAATCATTTGAGTTTCTTAAATTGCAAAAATATTTTGTTACAAAAATGTTTAAATGCAATATTTTCGCTGGATATCATTGGAATATTGACAATTATATAATGCCATTTTTATCAAGATTACGTGTAGATAATGATTATTCACTTAAACTTGGTTATGATATTTTGTACAATTTTTGGTTTAATTTTTTTTCTTTATTGTACTTTTATATGCTCTTTAATGGTCAAGCATAAAGCAAAATCTGACCAGTGCAGGTGGCCAGGAATTGCTTTTTTTTAAGGTCAAGTGCCTGAATTTCGTCCAGACATGAATAACCCTATTGGTCAGTTCAGTAGAAGCTGCATAGTTAAGCAATAATAAAATTGATGGTCAAGAATTCCTCAGTGGACAATTGACCGCCGTGCGATGAAATTGGCGACTGAAATACTGGACGTAGAAAGACGGCCTTTTTATGGATTTTTCCCTTAAATATTTTCGTTCATGTACAGGTTTGGAAAAAATAGGTCTTTGGAGCTGTTTTATGCAGAATATTTTATGTGAAAATATTGAAAATTATAATAATGCACGCATGCTACGCACTCAAGGGGAACGCAAACATTTTCGTAAATAAAATATGATATGTGAAATATTTAGGACATTGAGATCATGCGCAGGCTAGATGAAGATAAAATTGACTTTTTTGGCAGAATCATAAAATTTATTTGTGGATATTTTAAGTTTTCAAAAATGATTTAGACCGGAAGAGTTCAAAAGACACGCATGACTTCAAATATTTAACAAAATGGAAAGCAAGTGTAAATTACATGTAATCTGAAATTTTGAAATATTTCAAAACAATATTTTATTTACAGCGCACTCTTAGTTTTTTTAAGTGTCAAATACATCATATTTAATGAATCCTTTTAAAAGCAAATTTAATTAAGATTATTAAACATATTTCCTACCGAACAAAAGTATTGTTTATCTCATTTATTAAAGCTTACTGTTTGTAAACATTATTCAAAAAAGCGCTTTTTTGGACTGTCATATTGCACTTTTTAATTTAAAGTTAAAATCTTTAGAATTTACTGATAGTATATCTTGACAGCGTAATTTGTGTAAATACGTGTAAAAGTTTTTATATTTACGTTTGTTTGCACTTTCATAAAATATTTTGAGGCATATCTATTATTTCAACAATTTTTATAAAAATATATTTAACTATTTAATTAAATTAAAATGCACCTCAAGAAAATATCTTGCCTAGCTAAATTGTTGTAAGAAGTCAATTTCGAAAATTGCATTCATTGAATATGTCATTTGTGAGCCTACTTGTGTTTTTCAACATATTCGTCTTGCAAGGTTTTGCCAAATTGCAAAATTTCTCATGTTATTTTACATTTATTTTTGGTTTTTTCTTGTTTGCTTTGCCAAAAATAACTGATCTGAGTATCCAATCTCCTTTTTCGTGCATGGCATATTAAATGAATGTTTATCTTATTTCTGCATTAAGACCATCTAAGCCGAAGTAGTTTTCTGAACGCCAAGTACGTGCTTTTTTCGCTAATAATGGAAAGTAATGTTTTTTGTTTTGTTTTGAAACGGCAAAATTGGTTAGAAGTTTTTTTCTGCCAGCATCAGCTTTTTCTTCGCATTTTTCCTATTTATTGTTTTAAAAAAAGTTGGTGAACCAATGACATCCATTAGCTGACATGTCCGTGAAGTGGACTGATCACTTAGTGAATGAGAGCGCCCCATTGGTCACTAAGGAATTCCCTTTCTGATGGTCGAAGCACGTGCCAAACTGACCACAGATTGATTGATGGCTGCATGGATCCGCAGTTGTGGTGAATTTTGCGAAAATCGTTTTGCAAACCGTATTTTCAGTTAATTAAAAATGTCGATTTTTAAATTACAATCTTTTCAATAAAATACTTGAAAAATGTATTAATCTGTAGACGAATGTATCAACAATTTATGAGCGTTTGTTAAAAATTATTTAAAAAATTTAATTAGGGCGGCATTACGAACATTCTTGAATTTATCCCTCGTTTCCTTACATTTTTTAATTGAAATTATTTTTGTGAATACCATTTTTCAGTTTTTATAGGAAAACTTTATGCAACATAAATATATTGCACAAATAAGAAGAAAATATTTTTAAACCTAGAGGCAAATAAAGTTTTTCTTTGTATTGAAGGTTTAAATTAGACAAACATTGTACAAAATAGTTTTCAATTTGTGTATAAAATACGAAAATTATTCCACGAATAAATAAAAGAAATAAATTCGAAAGCAATTTAAAACTTATTCTCATTATTTCCCATTTTTATTTCTGGGTAAATCATTTCATGTCGAAATATTAAATTCAGTTTTTTATTCAGGAACAATTACTATTTCGGGACATTTTTACTTCTACGAACATGTATAAAACTTAACTTCTACGAACATGTATATCTCTAGTATAATTTATTTTACTGAAAATGTCTGATTGTTATCGTTAGCGTAGGTTTTATTTCCTTCTCTAAGTTTTATCAAAGGATTTCTTTCTTTGCTCACATTTATTCATCGAGTATCTTAATTCGTCATTTCCGCAAATTTCTGTAATATTTGCATTATAACGTTAGCAGCTCGTTTTACCCTCCCACTACATTTGCCTTTGTTTGAAGAGAGACACTTCAAATTCCATCTCTATTCTTTTGTTTCAAATCTTGATTGATGACTCTAGGGATTCAAGATGGCCGCTTCTGTCATTCGATCTGATTGATTCCTCCACAAACAACGGATGACGTGTTTATTCTAGCTTTTTTATTGGTTCTTCCCTAAATGTTCTTCTTTGCTATTTGCTGAATTTATGATGTTGTTGTACAGTGTGGCCTTAAAGCTAGCGTTTCAGAGAATCCAAGATGGCGCCAATGTTGCGTGTATTTGTTTATCATGAATACAAATCTGGAAAAATAGCCAAAGAACTATTTTGTTTGTTTGTTTGTAGGGGCTATTTAAAGTCTGCCAAGGCCGTATTTCCCATGTATGTCAGTACTAAAAGACTTGTTTTAGCATTTTTTTATGATCAGTTTGACTAAACAAACCCATATTTTTAAGTCAACGAAATCGTGTCAAAAACGAAATATTCCAAATTGACACATTTGACATTTATTAAAAAAAATATAATTGTATATTTTAGAAATGTCCCGTTTAAATATAAAAAATAAACTTGAAAAAACTGCTGAGCAACATCAAATATCGATATTTGGAGGTTTCATTGACATAAAAAACGATTTTAGAGGTCGAATAGTTTTTAAGTTTTTTTATAATTTTTTAGTAATTTAAAATTATTCCATTCATTTATTTTAAAAACAAATTTTCTCTAAATGAAACCTCCAAAGATGGTCATTGGAGGTTGCACAACGTTTTTTTCAAGTTTAATTTCATTTTATAAATAAAGTGGTCATTTCTAATTTATGAATAAAAACGTATGCTCCACTAAGCAATAAGTTCTACAAATTACAAAACTAATTAAGCACGTTTGATAATAATTTGACGCAAAAATGTGTAATTTTTTGTTTTTCTGTTATGGCTTTAAGTGTTTTTCAACTAATTGGTGTTAATTTGCTTTCAACTTCACTTGTTTTAAAACTGATTCTCCCATTATCTCACCTTGGACATTGTGCTGTGACAAGTCTGTTCTTATTTCTGATGCAATTCGCTGACCTTCAGATGACCTCTCAAGTAATTCATCTGTCCTATTGTTGCTGAAGTAGCGTCAAGTGCTGAGAGTTGGTAACGCTGCGCGTCTTTGATGTCCTATTTTCTGGCTTAAGAAGCTTGTTGGCCATCCTATAAATAATGAAATTCAAGGGTTGTCTTTGCATCATCGTGGCTCAAACGGCATCTAGACCACTTATTTTTTCTTCTTGTTTTTTTTTCCTTCTCCGAAAATTGCTGGCGCTATAAAAACTGGATTCTGAACTGCCATGCGGCTTATGCAAGATGCTATTTCGTCTTTCTTCAATCTTTCAATGTATATTCTTTGTTTCATTTGGCTGGCAAGAGTTGCTGTCGAAATATATCTTGCTGGAGAAAATCGTTCAAATCCGTAGTGCTGCTAGAATTATTTTTTTTATAAATGAGATTTGCAACAAAATGCCCCTCCCTCACACTTAATAAAAAGTAACTTAAAATTATGAACTGATAAGAAAAATACCTGGAAGACATCTTCCCTGGTGAAATGACCAGTATTTGGTTCTATACTTACATTGCTATGTATAGACCTTTTAAAGACTGTTGATATAAGTATACCTATTGAAATCTATAAAAATGATAATTTTATAGTGATATCACTATATAGTGACAGTGGATTTTCTGCATATTAGTAGTAAACAAATATATATAGGCATAAATATACTAATCTTTCCATCATGTCTGTTTCCATGTAAATATTTTTAAGATGACTTAACTTGCCTAATATCGCTCGTACTGATATGACGTCAGCAAGCAAGGTGTCCACAGATTGCATTACGGTCAGTTTTTAACTGAATATGGTTTAACCATTTGAAAGTCATTACAAGTACAAAAAAGAGTTTTAGGAAACAATTTAATGTCTTCTGGATATAATTTGTTGATAATAAACGTTTTGCTCTTAATACAAAAAGTTGTAATTCATGTATTTTCTTATCAGTAGCTATGTTTTAAGAAATATTCACACTAATTATAACGGACATTTTAAAACTTGGTCCATCTCAGTAAAATCTGTTAATTTTGATAGAAATGTTGATATCAAATGCGTTGTTTATTTCCTGTATATTTTGACTTTGTTTCATATGTGCTTAAACAAAAAATGCTTAAAAGGTTTGAAGCATTAAGTTCTTGAAATGATGTTGGATTAAATTTCCCAAATCCTGCAAACACTCTGAATAAATAAAAATGTCAACCATTTTTGATAAAATGATGGAATTAAGTTCTTCTGAATGGAAACTTTGTTTGAAATGTGTTAATACACCAAATGCAACAATATTTTCTTTTCAAACTCATGCCACCGGATTTAATTTACCAAATGCTGCGAACACATGGCTAGCCAATCATGTCTGTCGTTTCTAATAAAACGTTGAAATAAATTTTTTTGTTCTAATAAAAAATCGATTCCCAATAATTTAGCCAAAAAAAGGCGCCCTTTTGGGGGTCAACGAAAATAGTGAAGCTCCTTTTCCCGCATTTTTTGACCCTGGGTGTCAAATTGCGTTAAAAATCGCCAAAAAAATTAAACTTTCATGAAGTATGAAGGCTTCGACTAATGCTTGATTTAATTTAGAGTCACTATTTTATATCTAGCTTCAAAAATAGAAGAAAAAAACACACTTCGAAGCGTGAAAATTCGTCCTTATCAGTGCAATGCAGCTAAAAAAATTCAATCTTTTATCGATTAATATGAGCTATATCTATTCATGTAAATAGGAAATTTATAAAATGCAGCAGAGTTAACACCAGCTTCGCATTTATTTATGCAGCCTTGATAGAAAGAAATTCAATAAAAAACCAGATTTTCATTCGGTAATGGATGTGGGTTTCATGCAAAAAATTGGATTTCAATGGCATCGCTTCGTATCAATTGGATTCTTATATTGAGTCATGAACGAAATGATGATATTTGATCTTTGAGAAATATAAGATCTCATTCGTTTATAAAGTGCACGTTGCTTATGTAAACAATGCTAAAATATATTCAAAAAATGCCCAAATAATATACAGAAACTGAACGAGAAATTTGTATAGAAACAGAAAATCACGAAGCAAAACGAAATATATACAAATATTTCAATTTAAATGCACACATAATGCAAATCTTAAACATATATAAAATGTTCTGATATAATGTATATACAGACAATATAATTCACAAATTCAAAA
>JAQIXS010001273.1:0-31758 GCA_034700785.1 Rossiulus vilnensis | reverse complement strand
CTGGGACTTGGGAAAATGTCCGTTATTTAGAGGTGTCCGCTTTTTAGAGGTGTCCGTTAGAGGAGGTTTTACTGTACCTTATACTGGGCGACGGATTCCAGTTTTCGCTGTACATTCAGGTAGTCAAGAAGCATTCATTTCAATTCAAAATATATACATTCATTAATTGGAAGTTTTTTCCAGAAAGTATGCGTAACGTCCTTCATAGTGAAACCAAATAATGAACAGCTTGTTGGTATTTGCATGACCTCTCCCTTTCACGTGGTCAACAAAAAAGTGGTTGGGCAGTTATCAAAAGTTACCGAGCATTGGCAAAATAAGTGGGTACTTTCCATAAAGCTGACAACCCCCTTATATAGAGAGATCGGGGTCCTAGACTAATTATTTACCCCATTATTTTTCTACTATGTACAGTTTTTTTGTCATAAAAATGCATGTGTCATTCGATAGTAAGTGATAAGGGAGACGTCGAAGAAATGTGGCAGCAACCTTAATTGAAGAGAACGGCATTTTTTGTATCACGCACACAGCTACATGTATATCAATGCTGGTGGTTTAGCCATTTATTATACTGGAATAAAACTGATATATAATAGCCATGTTTTACCTCCATTATCTTAACTGTTATATTGTTGATGTGGGAAAGGAGTTCTATTTATTTCTGTTATTATTCTGTTTTCAAACTTTTGTAAGTATGAGGTTTTGTAAATAAGTCAGTAAATTGGAAAACAATGCTCAATGAGTGTCGATTTTATTGGAACATGATAAAGTTTATTCATAAAAATTCACCAGAAAACGTCAGATTGAAACATCTGCAATATTTAAATTTTTAATGCATTAACTGTCGTCACTGTCCCTGATTCCCCCCATTTCTTCCACCAACAACAGACATTGCTCATTTACACGGCTTTTCTATAAGTTTACTTGAATTCCAAATCAATCAGCCTTCGTTCTGCAAATCTGAATAGTAAAGTTGTTATTTCTCGAGTCAGAAAATACCAACAAAGAATACCAGTTTACCATGAACAGAAGAGATTGGTAATATCCTGCAGAGGATTTAACCTGAGCAGAAAGAAAATAACTAACAATCGGTTCGAAATGAAATCGCGTCATTGGTGGGTGCAAGTGAAAGAGCTGCTTGGACCATTTTCCCCGTCTGTTAGCCATGACTCGTCCAGAAGTTAAGGAAGATAAATATCCGCCTGCAAATGGCACTGGGTCTGTTTTACACTTTGGCTTATTTTAGACTAGATTATATCGCTCGGCGCATTCAAGAGGCAGTAGCGCCAGATGAAGAAACAATTTCGCCTCTTTTCACTCGGATCTTCCATCTATTACCTAACAAGTCGACTTGAACTGCCAAAGCTTATCTGCAAATAAATCCTGGTCACGAGAAAAAAAACTAGTTGAGTTGAAGGCTTAAGTAGATTGGTTGTCAGAACATCCGTGCAAATTGTAACAGTTTAAAACGAGGATGGATGTGGCAAATCCACGCTGGTTAGCCATCTGTCTGAAAGTGACAGATATTTCTAATTCAAACATTGCCTCAATTAAGGTAAAAGTTTATTTTGTTTGGAGCTATGCGTAAACGCAAGATGCTTGAAATTGTGCAGCACATACAGCCAATAATTTTTCTGTTTTTAAAATAAGTCACTATTCATATCTTTTCAGTTTCCCTAACAATTCCAGCTTTTTCAAGTTTACCAGGTCTGAGAGAACCCAGTAAAACCAGGTAATTTATATTGAATTTTGAATTCTGGTATTGAGACTTTAAAATGAATTGTATGCAGTTTAATATACCATACCACGGAATAGTAATGCCCTCATTACCTAACCGCATTAACATTTTATTCAGTTTAAACAGTAAAAAAATATCTTAAAGCTATAAAACGTGTCGCAATAAACATTTGAAATAGGATTCACCATTCCCCATACTTCACTGTCTTTGCTAACAGATTTTAACGGTATTTTATAATCAATGCACATTGTAAAGTGTGTCTGAAGAGCGATATCAGAGCTTAGTATTTAAAATTCAGTAAAGCCAATTAGAAGGCAGGGGCGATGCCAATATATCCGTTACTTTACGAACCGAATCCGTTTATCAGTCGCATACTTCATTCCGTTTTTCACCAGACAAAATCTCCAAGGTCCCCTATTTGTATTTCGGCGCTAGGTTTAAGAAATTGCGCTTCTAGTTTACTCCTGAATTTAAATATGCTGTTTTATCTGCACAAACAGCCAGCCATAGATTTCCTCTGCTCCAAACGTCTATGTGGGGATTGTGTTTCAATGACGTTATTGGATTCAAGCCTTTTTTATCTTTACGTAATCATCGAAAGTGAATAGTTTGGTGCTCCAATTGACCTATCTTGGAACTAACCCAAATCGTGAAAAAGGCGAATTCATATAAAACATCCATGTTAAATGCGGCATGGGCAAAGGAATTTAGAGTTGATAAAGCTACACTAGTACTCCATGACCCTCTCGGTCACGTTATAGTCAATCACTCCAGATTTTCCAATCGTTTGGTAATTTTAAGACACCCAGTAGCAATTCAGTAGAACAACCCTGTTATAGGCATATAGAGGCATCACTGAGAACTACAGACAATAGCATAAAACATACAACTGTAAACATTACATAATTTTAAGCCTGTCCATTTCATAGAAAAGACATCCAACGAAGACACTCAAGGACGTAGTGTTAGCTTTTGCGTTCCAAGAAACTAAATTCATAGGTTCATCAAATTATCAGTTTTTCTTTTGAAATGGAAAACACTGAAATTACGTTGTAGTTGTGTAATGTGGCTTTGGCATAAAATGGTGTAAAGCTTCATACATTCTTCATCCCAATTTTACATACAAATGTTTTTTCCGCCAAACTAAATATTTTGCTCAATCGCCTTTACGAAAAATGCATAAAACAAAGGTAAACTTTTGGGCTCCTAAACATACGTATAATAAGTAACTACAATGTAACAATTAAATATTACCAAATTTTACCATCAATTTTTAATTTTAATACCAAAAAAGCAGTAAGGCGATAATTTCCCCAAACATTAAGAAACATTAATTATTAAAACCATGTTTTATTAAAACTATTTGCGAATATAACTGGCATGTAATGGCATGAGAACCAAACCTCTGTGTTTAATTACTGGTCTACGCTTAGTCATAAGTCGTAAACGTATTTTAACAACAACGTAACAAGTAAAGCGTGGCGTACATATTCTAAAAATATGAAGCAGGCTCTTTGTGCACTAGAAACCATAAGTGCGCAATTATTCCACATTTCCACTCCATATATTGTGTGCGGCGTACGAAACCTGTTACTTTCATAAGCAGTTGAGGTGCTTTCATCTCATAAACGCAGAGCGTCTTAAATATAAGAAAGCATCTGGTCCCTTGAGAGATCTTTCAAGAGGTTCGTTGCACTTCAGACAAGTGCGAATTTATTTCACAATTTTTTTTATTTTTTATTAAAAAGAATAGCTCCGCATTTGCCATTCTTTCAAGGTGTTTGCATAATTGCACTCAACTAGGGAATAAGAAGAAAAAGCTTGCTTAAACTCTGAAAGCACTTTGAATATAGATTTAAAATGAAACGGCAAGTTTTATTATTATACGCAATGACTAAAGATATCGTAAGTTCTTTAACGTTTTCAGTTTTCTTGCCTATGTGCCTTTTACATGAATTACGAAATCAAAAATCGGCACACGTTTTAGCTCCTTTATTATATGTACAGACAAGAAGATCTGTACAAAACTCTTTAAACCATGTCGGGTTTATCAACTTATCCAATCGTGACAAATAAGGGATTAACATTTCGCCATTTTCATGAGGTGCATTTTAATGCAGATTACCGCAAACTGTTTAGGTACACCGTGCACACCAAAATCCACTTATAATTTGGCATCTTGTTATTCAGTTGTGTTAAGAAATAATTTAACAATAAATAATCTACTCAAACTTAATTAGAATGCATTAGAATGAATTAAATATATCACACCTAAATATAGAACAATGATATAGGTTTTCTGTATTATTACAATGTACTTGTTATGAAAATTACACGTCACATAACACCATTATTTTACAAAGCCTAGTACCGTAAATAATCAGTGTCTAGAATATATAATGAAAACAAAATATAACACACACTTCTTATATTTTGTTTTCATTATATATTCTAGACACTGATTATTTATACATATATTTATATATACATACAGTATCGACCAGGAGCAATAGTAACCGTAAAAAATTGGTTTATTTATAACTTAATTGCGTATTTTAAATTTTGCTCAGCAATTAAATAAATCATATTGTGCTTACGTTCACTGTATTATCTTTAATATATTTACTTAAAACAAGAATTTTGATTCCAGATTTCCAAAACGATGCATCCTTGCATGTATACAACATTTATAAATACAATAAAGCGGTATCGGTATGCTTTATTCGTGGTCATCTTGATTTAATACGCAGTAATATTATTCGGTGTATACACGTCTATAAATACTCGACTTTTTTACTTTAATCTGGTCAGTATTTGATACTTTATACGGGATACTTATAGGAGCGTAACTATAATTTATAATTTTGTAAGGAACCAGGACTACTTCGAAATAATTCACATTAAAAATACCATTGTAAACTTGAACGTTTTGACCAAGGAGCTATGTCGAGACTGATAAAGCTTGTAAAACAATTTGCGAAGAAAATTTACTTTCAAGAGTATCACCAATTCATTCCAATTACAGGTGCACACTTGATTAGGTAGCTAACATACAATTAAAGTGTAGCGTAACTGTGCAACTAACCGGTGTTAAAACGCGGCTCTTAATCTTCTTTGCAACTTCTTCATGGCAGCAAGACGAGGGTTTCATTAAATTTCAATGACCACACCGCGCCTTGTGGGCGGTAGCGAGTCAATTTCATTTCACTGAGTTGGGATGCGTTAATAATCTATGAATCACTGCTGCGTTTCTAGAGCCTGTTATCCCGGCATTAAATTCCCTTTTATTTATCTTGTACGTGTTGCGCCTTTTTAAATAAATAAACACCGGCTAGCTTGCCTTCTTGTGAGCAGCGAATGATTAATTTGACATTCATAGACTTTCGTTTGAAGTTGAACAATGATCACCGGTAGCAACTGCGAAAGGCATGTTTTAGACTTAGGTTTATAGCATGTTTTACTTATCCAAAAAAATGCCATAAAAGCTGTAAACCTTGACGTGAACATGACGTTTTTAAGTCATTATTTTAGAATGAACGTCATCCCATCCCACATAATGCACAAACACCCAGAAGCATCCCAGGTATGCTTTCAAGCTCGCAGTGATTGCCATACACCAAGGGGTAACGTCCTTGCAAATAATTGTAAATTATTTTACTGTCACTTCTGCAATGCTTAGTGTCCCCTGGAAGCCTCGTAGGCAAATTACAAAATAAATCACAGATGTTGAACTTTAGCTCCATTTATTAAAAAAATTTAACTGATCATAAAAATAGCAAAGAAATGTAGTTTTTATTATTTAAAAAAAATAAGACTCTTGAGCAAAGTTCACAAGAACGTGCATGCATCTTTTATCTAGGTTTTCTAAATAATTCATTTTCTTTTAATGTTAATTTATTAAACAACATGTAATTTTAAAAAAATGTTACAAAATGAAACAAGAATGTAATTAAAAAGCATATTATAGTATTTCATATGCAGAATTTAATGGAGTAGTTTTAGTATTTACTAGAATATTAATATAGATATGTAGAGATGAAAAATCCTTTTTGTGAACTCTTCTATTTTTATGGTAACAGGAAAGCCAGGGTAATGTTTTTTTGATACTTCCCGAAGTTTGTATTGTTTTTGATTTTATATAGAGTGAATCTCTGGAACGGATCATTGGACACTGAATGCAGCGCTCTTTGTCATTCTTACCTAACTTGCTTGTTAAACCAACCTTCGCTTTTATATTGTACTTAACATCAATATAAAAGAGACAGTTTTAAATAAATTGTGGGTTATGCAAAATCAAAACAGAAAGCATGGCGAGGCAAAGATAAAAGATGTTTGAGCACGGTGATATCTTCCAAAGATAAGGTGAACAGCCAGTTTTAATTACTATGAGGGCAATTAAAGAATAGTGCACAATCCTACCTTTCATGGCTTCTCAGAAGTTCTCAATAGCTCATCCGCCATGTTTGGTGATCCATTATGAAACAACTAAAACTGATATGCGGTAAATCTAATTAAATTCCGCGGAAGAAAACCGCGTTGTAAACACGTTTTTACGCGTCTGGCTCCAGCACTTTTGCAAAATTACTTTCGAGGCCATTCGGTGAATTTCGGTATCTCAGTTGCATGCATAGTGAAAGACAGCCTAAACAGTAAACTGGAAGCACAGGACTAATCGAGAGTGGAGAATAAATTCTCCAGGAAATGGCTCCCAATCACTATTCAAAGAGAGCAGAATGATGTCGGAAGAAAGGACATTTATTCGCAGGATTTATAAGTCTTGAGGGATTTAACTAATTAGAATTATAGTGCTTACTAGGTGGGATTCGCGCCGCATCAACTTGGTGAATTTCATGTTAGGATGAGGGAGGAATCGTCCTTGAGGGGAAAGCCTTTTCTTCCAGGATACGGGTTTGTCACATAAAACCTATGGTAACAAAATTGCTCGGGTATTAGCTAAGACCTTAATGGCACCAATGATCGTTGAATTTTTAATGACACCCCTGCATTAAGTGCCGATTGTACAGACCCTAGGAGATGAGGCGACTAAGCTAGATAGCGAATAAAGAAAAGTTCTGAACATCAGCCAAATCGCAATTTTAATAAGCTTCAATTTTTTTAAATTAGTTCTATAACGATAGCTGGTAATTTATTAAATGGAACAGAGCATTATTTATCGTAATCGGCAGACGTGGCTTATAATCAATACTCATAAATAATTTTTACTTGAATGCCTGTCAGCTAGAGCTTATTATTTAACGCATGCAAGTACATCGAGCAGGTTATTCTTTCATAAATATCAAAGTTAACATATTAGTTATTTTAAAATGCAATGTCGCAGAAAATAGATTCACCTTTACACGTGTTTTCTTTTTTCATGCATACAATATAAGGGAAATTTAATCAAGTGAGAATAATTTTAAATATCATTTCAACCGACATCGTGTGATTTATGAACATTGTTGATATATATGTACATATATAGTCAATGTATTTTCAAATTCACGTGTAATTCCACTTTGTTGATAAATGTTAACGTTTCATAAAGTTGGCCAACCCAACAAATTGCCTTTGACTTCGCTGATAAAGGCTAATTAAACGAATTTTGATACGAATTTCTGAGCATAATTAGTGAATATTTTCATTATTAGACAGCAAATTGAGTGCTACATGGAGCGATGTTCATTTGCGAGATAATTAATCAGCTTTTAAAGAGTTATTGACCCTCTCAGTGCCTCAAAGCAATGTCCATTTATCAATAAACTGCTTTTATCGGGGAAATATCCGGATTAATGCCATGTTCCAGGAACATTTCAGATTTATAACGACTTAAGTAATTATCTAGATAATGGCGACTATAAGACAAACTAATTCTGCTCAAGAATTCGAATTTCCCTTGATGTCAGCGATTGTTTTCGCAGAAAATAGGCAATTAAGTATTAACCATTATTCCCGACTTTTATTAGCTTGTATTTTCCATTTAGAGATATCTTTGTAACATAAGCCGGTTTACAGCGCATTTCTGGAAGTGCTTTTTTACGAAAAAATTTAAAACCATTCGATCCACAAATTAAACAGTTTAAAACCTTTCGTGACATACTTCTTATACTTTGATGGTTTTGTTTCTAAAAGATTTGGCAAAACTTACCAAGTTAAGAGATGAAACGATAGATTTAAAAATTATCTTCAAAATGAGAAAATGCTAAAATTCAGTCCGAATCGCTTCAGACATATTACCGACAAGCTGCAAGCGCAACTGTCTACCAAGGCTCTTAACTCATTTTGCTCAACCGGAAATGTTTATAGATATAAAAACACTATTGAAATTATAATGGAAGGATATTGAATTATTAATAAAGATTAAACTAACAGACGACCCGTGATTTGGTGTTTTTTGTAATCAAAAGAATACCCACATTAAACCTTAATTCAACATATGCTAAGCAGAAATGCATTTATGCAACATAAAGCCTCTAATTTATTTCGCATCAAATGCCTCTCCTCATTAGAATTTCATGAACGTAATCAGGAAACAATTCAATTTGCAATTTATTTGCTTTTCTGCGACCTTCGCGAGCTGCTGTTGCCAAGCACTTTGGAAATCGCCGGATATAAACGAATATTTAAACAAGACAGTTGCTTATAGCTATTCAAAACATTCAGCAACAAAAAATTCAAGTGGTTGGTTTATTTAAGGCCAAAAGAAGCCTATGGAACATTGAGTGAGATGGCGTCACTAAATGGTGAACGTCGCATTACTCCAATATATTTACCCTTGAAGGTTTACATTCATCGTGACGTCATCACTACCGATATCATGCTGGTTTAGTATTCATTACACTAAATGTTTCTAAATAATGCAAACTTTATCGGCTCGTGGCAAGCTATCTGAACGCATTTACAAATTCATTAACGCCAAAAAGTAATATCTACCTTATGCATTTTTGATTTTTTTTCACAAGAACCTAAAACAATTTCTACTAAGCTGCGTTAATCAACGAACTTAAAGCCGGATATAATTTTATTGGCATTAACAAGGTTCATCTTTACTAATTAAATAACAAGGCCTTGTTTACAGACATAAGCTATAACAATTTAAATGTCCCCATCTAAGGACACGGAGCCCCTACATGTTATCCACGGATAGCAGGCCAAAACACTCATCTAGCATACATGTATCAGACAACAAACACATCCTACTTAAGAATAAATCGATTCTGATGCAAACTTGCGCAAATCTCCAAAGACAACAGAGCAAACTATCGCCATGTTCCCAAGTTTTTGCCATCTAAATGGATTTATAAACCAGTCTGTGACAGCGCGCCCTGAGTTTTTCACCGGTCGAAAAAAATTAAAAAGTTCGTTTTGAACTTCACATTTTATCGATCAGCGACCTGTTTCCAGAAACATGGCAACCGCAAACTAGAACGACCTGTCACACAGCGCCTTTTTCAATGAGCGCTGATTGGCACGAAGTAAAATGCTTAGTTTGCTCGAAACCTTAGAAACGTGATGAATGGTTAAGGTAAGGGTTTTGTGGACGGTCGATCAATTATAAATGCAAACAAACGAGCCTCGTTTAAACCTCTTTTCCGGTGCACAAACGCTGCAAACTGTCAACAGTGAGATGACCAGTGAGAAGGCCGGATCGATGGTCACTAGACGACATTTAGCATGGTAAACTGGAATAGTGCATCATGTGGCTTTGTTGTAATGTCTTATTTTACAAATACATGTACATTACAACGCCTACAATGTTTGTAACAAGCAAAAAAACTGGTAATTTTAATTCGTAATCCCTGGGGTTAAACCTAGCAGTAAAAAATCGACTGCTATTTTGAAGCTTCGGTTTAAATATAGTACTTTAAAAAATTTCAGGATTCTTAATATAAATAAAAATATATTGTAATTTACTGTTCGTAAAGCATGAACATGTTGAAGAACATCACAAAATACCAATCAACGAAGAACAGTTTCAAAATGTAAACATCTTCCGAGCTAGCATGTAATTTTTTTAAATTAATTTTTGTCGCATTTTGTAAGAAGTTACTTAAATGTCAAATCAAAGAACTCATTTCAAAAACTTAATCGCTGGTAAGTTCAATTGAAAAGAAAGTTACTTCTTCGAAAAACGTTTTATGAACATTGATAAGAGGAAAAAAGGGATTTAAAAACTGGTCTTACACCAACATATAATGAACAACACATTTGAAGTAAAAATACAACTTTTCATTGCTGCACTTTAATACACTTTAATGAGGCCGTCCACAAAGGACATCCGAGGCTTGAGTGGGCTCACACAAATTGGACAATCATGGACTATAGATGAGGTAGCGTCTGGGTACAGTAAAACCTAACAATGCACTAAAATATTTATAAATGCCTTTTTAAGTTTTTTGTAAATGACTGTAATTCTACTCCAAAAATAGCCGTTATCACTCATTGGCCATTCTTTTCCAATTTAAAAATACTTTATAAAACGCCACAAAAGGACGACCTGTTAACGTCTTCAAATGACATCAAAAACAAATCGAATGCCCTGAAGTCATTAAATGTTGAGGTGATTGTTAGAAATAAGACGTTTCAGATTCAAATTTAATGCCATTTAACACGGAAGATATGAAGAGTTAAGTCTTTTCCTATTGTATTCAAATGACACGTTTTTGACCAAATGCTAAAAAGGCATGGGTGAGGAAGGTGTCAAATAATTTTTTTAGGAGCAACGAAATTAAAAAACACCCTGTACAAAATCGAGCATACACGAACCTTGGACTGCTCTAATAGCTGATCACGAACACGAAATTGCCCATGATAACAGCACTTTAGAGCAATTTCATACTTGATTATTACAAGAGATTAAAACTGTTTTCGAGCGAGAAGCACTTATTTACAACCGGCTAATGAAAGCTAATCAAATCCATTGCGCTAAACTTTCAATGTGATTCGGCAAATGGGAAACCAAAACTAGGTTTCAGTCAACAGCTTATACGTGCGAATTGAAGCAGTCAAAAACACGCAATTTGTGAAGTTACATTGGCCAGGCAAGGATCAGAGTACTGCTGAAGACAAGTGAAAGCCCCTCATGCATCGCCAAGAAAACTTCCCTAAAAATGGAACTAGTTTTGCTATCGTGAGGCGCCGCACTGCAAATTCGCACCTCGTTCATAATGAGCAAACCAGAATAGCGGCCCATAATCATTTCAATCCTTGTCTCGAATGAAAATAACCAGAAGCGAATTGCTATCTACTGCTGAAGCGTTTAAATAAACAGGACAACTAGCGTAAACACTTAACGACTGATAAACCGGCAATACATACGCCTTATAACAAGCGCGAAATACAAACAACATCCCAATCATTCTCCACAAATAATCTCCACAAAACGCTCCGACCAAACATTGCTAAACCACATTAATCTCAAGCTTCGTTCCTGTGAAGAGCACGCTATTTATCAGGGTGTCCCAAATGTGAGAAGTCGACAGTGATTCTTGTTTCTCAAACTGCTACTGAAAATCCGCACACCCAATTTACTCCCAGAGGTCTTGCATAATCACTTCCGAAATCTAATCTGCATTAGAATATCGCTTAGCTTTTTATAAGTAGCACATCAGGCCTTGGTGCGATCCGCACCTTTATCAGTATCTATGTACTTTCAATATGTCAGGAAATACAACACCAAGTGGAAAATCAATAGCGAGCAATTAGTGAACGATTCCATCAGAGAAATTGATAACGAAGGTGTCATGGCTTAAATCAGATTTTTAATGAAAAATAAGTTTAAAAGTTGACCATTTGGCCATGTAAATGCATAACACGTGGCTACACACGATGCGGCCAGTCGTTCGACCTTCATCTAATTAGCATAGTCACTTATTAACTAATAAGGAATTAAGATAGAAATCAGTGAACTCCAACATTACAGGAGGGTGTTTCTAATGCCTTTTTTCTTTGGTTTGTGGAATGTTGTTTTGCTGCTACTTAAATTATAAAGCCTAATGTTAGCATGATAATAATTTTACTTTGAAACATACACTTAAGTTTCATTTTCCTGTAAACATTTTTATACTGTCTCAATAATGTCAACTGTAGGTCTTTGACTTGATATGCAATTTTGATGAAGAACTGAATTAATTTTGGACCACAGCCAAATGTTTCGCAAATATTTAATCAACTTTTTTAACCTACAAACGGCCTTCAATTAACGACTGATACGATTAAAAACTTCTCAGAAACTTAAAAACTGCATTTCTTGGATTAAGCATGGTGCCAAATTTAGCACACAAGTACACCTACAGCAAATCGCGATTTTTAATAGGCAATTTTTTCTCAAATAAAACCCTTCCTGACCTTCAACTAAAGTAGGATTCAGTAATTAACTTAATAAAACGAGGAAGTTTCTTGATATTTTCGGATTCTTGAAGCGCATCTTGATTTTCCACCTTAAAACCAGGGTGGCCTGGTCCTCAACATTCCACAGGCCGGATTCTGACGCTCGCGACATGCTAATATTTTAAATATTTCTAAAAAACATCAAATCTAACCCTATTTTCCCAATCTCACATCCGATTCCCAGATTTCATGCGACTTTTACATGTTACAAAGTCGGTTTTTAAGACGGTTCTGCATTTTTTAAAGTCAATTTTCCAAATATGAACCCTCAACGGACCAAACTTCCACGCGAGATACTGACGGGCCGCGGGGTATTTTCAAAGGATTAAACCCTCTTAATTCAGACAAAAGTTCAAATAAAAAGCATGATTGACGTATTGGTAATTCGCTAACATCCCAGCAATTGCAAAATAAAACATGATATAGGAATAACGGAGCATTCTTTCCACTGAGGCCAAAACGTCATTAAACCACCCTACCTTATCTCCAGATATTCTGAGAGTTCCTTTTATCGTGGACAGGCCGCAAAACGGAACGCTGACCGTTAATTGGCACGGTCTATTTCGGGGACTCTCGCCAACGGGCACCGGAAGGACATTTCGCACAACACGTTTTTTGGGTAGTTCACCACTCCGACAGGAACGTAACGATCCTTCATCTGTCTTCTTCAGGCACGACCGTTACAAGAGGAGTTCTGAGAGCCACGTGGTTGGACCAGCGTCGTTTCCTGATGAGCGACCAATGCCAGGATGGAAGCGGAAGCCGATGTGTCCGCTCTTGGCGGAAATAAATTATTGAGCGAAGGGCCTTCGCCACTGGCTCCGAGGATAGGCCGCTCGCGACTGTCCTGCCACGCCGAAGCCTCACGAAGTACAGAGCGGATCCCAGGCTTCCCAACACACATTGGCGTTTCAGCTCGGAATCGGTCGCTTGGGGGCGCTTGGAGCCCGCGTACAGGGTGTCTACGACCAAATGTACCAATGAATTAACTTCTTGCTCAGTAATTTGATTGCTGAATTTGAAGACTGACCCAAAAGGTTGCCTATTATGAACAATAATTCACACATTTCTACTTGAAATACTTGTTGTAATTGCTTCATTTATTTTTCCCGCGTTAAATTGGTCGTGCGCAATAGCCTGCGTTATATTTTGTAATTTGGAAATGACCCATTTATCTATGAAAATTAAAGAAATTTGATAAAAAAAACGTTATACAACACACAATGCAAGGTTGCCATGCAGGGAAGCCCGTATGTTTTAAGTCGCGGAACGGATTTCTTCAAATTGCTTAATTTCTTTTTATAAATAAGTTATAAACCGAAGCTGAAATTCTAGAGAACGACCAATTCCACATCGGGGAAAATAAAATTAGAAATTGTAATATTTGAAGCAAAAAGGTGGGGCTGATTTTTTACATGATGGGCACTATTTTGGCTTAGTCTTAAGGCCAAGCCAGAAAGATGCCTACCCTTCAAAAAAATTACTCTTAGATTTCTGCTTTATTATTTATCAAAAACCTAATCGGATATCGCATAACGGTTTCTTTTCGTAATTTTTTATATAAATAAACGGTACATGTTGAAGTAAAAAGATAACGCAAACCCTAGTGGACAACGAATTCTTTGGGGAAAAATAAATTTAACAATCAAGTCGGCCTCAATTTGATTGCTGAATATAATTTAGTCATATAACCTCCTCAGTAAAGTGAAGATTGATGTAGCTCAAATTGAGCAATGTAAAGAATTTTTGTCCGTATTCAAGATGCGACACTTAAAATTTGATGCGAAAACACTCACAATATGAATGGGTTTTTTGTATTTCAGGAGATAAATCAAACAATCGTCAGATATTTTAGCAAATTATGTGAAAGCAATAGGACAAAATACCTTTGGGAGCATACAAGATTTTGTCAGATCAAAAATTCTGACAACGTTTTCGTCACAATTTTGCAACATATCACAGTTTGAACTGAGAAAAAGAATTTTCGATTTGTATACTGTAGCTTGATATTTTTTCGAACTGGAAATGCAACTTTAATTTTAGCAGAAAATTATTGTTCCTACGTCTGCATTGAAACGATTGATGACTCAATTTTCTTGACAGAGACAGATTTGTGTCTTGCACTCCGTGACATTTCGAGCCCCGTATCACGCTGTGAAACAATGTCTGCATACTAATTGTACCCAGAAGAAGCCAAGGATTTATCTCGAACAATCCCTGCCCAAACTAGCTTTAATATAAACACGTGTCTTAAAATTATCAATCATTTCCAATCCCTGGCCACCACCGAAAACAAATCAATCCTCGTTTAACGCGCTTTTCCTTTTAACTTTTAAACCGGATTCAGAGGCTGCTTATGGTGAAGTGCACTTTTCAAACAAAGCTCATCCAAACGGAAATGCAGAGATTGACCTTATGGACCATCCATCCAAACTGAATATATTAAGCCAGTGTTTACCGATGGCATCGGGGAGCTTCTCATGCCAGAGGGCTTGTTGTTGGAAAATCTCGAACTGTTCAGTGCTCACCACAGGGTCTAGTCGAGATTTACGGTAAAAACCTAGCCGTTCATTCAACAGGCTTTCCAAAAAGCAGTAGACAAATTGATAAACTTTGCAGTGCACTAATGAAAATGGCACTGGCGCTGGGATAACGTGATTACCAAACTTGCTTAACTAAGACAAACTGATGAATATTTTATTTTGATTGATTCTGTGTTCTGTATACTAGTGTGCAAAGAACAGGCCCACCTACTGTAAAAGTATTAGAAATGTATTTTGTTCAGCACGTGGATATCCAATTTAAAATCGGAATAGCTCGTTTTGTGAACAATTTCAAATGCATTTAAATTGGCTAAAATTCCACTTGAATTTCATTCGCCCGCCATTAATTCAGACTAATTGTACAGAATATGTATAATGTTTCAAACAGATAACGCAAAATATCATCATTGCAACTCTTTAATCTCAGAACATCGTATTGCCGTCAGAAACTTAAGGTATGCAGATGTCTCAAAAATGCCACATGGTTTCCTGCTGTTTTAAGGCTGAGAAATTGATGAGGAACTTCAGGCAAATTAGGCGCATTTTAAAGGGCAATTAATTGTTTACAAAATGAGCTATTTCGATTTTTAATAGGATATCTACTTGCTGAACAAAATACTTTTCAGTAGTTTAGGTGGGCTAGTTTCTTTGCTCGTAAGTGTATTTGGAAATTTCGAATTAAAGAAAGGATGAAAAAGATATGCAATCTTGCATTAAGTTAAAATATAAAGATGCATTCGGTCGTCTTATTTCATGGACAAATTTTATGATGTTTACTTTTGCAGAGTGGACTGGAAATGCCAAGCATTCTAACCGTGAATTCTATTGGTTAGATTCATCAAATACAAACTGCAAGAAACTAAGATTTCATGATTTTGCTATTTCACTAACATTCGTTTTTATTTCCAATCTCTATAAACTAGGCGTATAAGAGGAAATTTGCACATTCAAGTAAGGTTTTTGTAACCCAATAGAGCGGCTATCTTTTTTCACGAAGTGCTGTCGATCATCTCAATGCAAGTTCTGCGAAGAGCAGACGCAGCATAATATTTATTTTTTGCGAATAAAAACCAAACAACATAACGGCATATACCAGCGTACAGAATAGAGTGCAAAAAGCAAAGAAAGAGTGTGCAGAAATAACAAATCAATCCAAAGAAATTCGATCGATTTTTCCATCATCTGGGATTCACATTACAATACTAAAACAGCCGATGGACAGAACGAAACTATGTAACAAACTCGACACATAAATAACGTAAGCGAGCGCCTGCTGCATGTATAATGACCTGCCTTTCTCTAAACTCTAGAAGTTGTCAAAGTTTGTAGCAAACAGGCCTGGTTTCGATGTGGGTTATGAATTCGAGGCAGACTTTCAGGTCACGACAGACGTTTTTCACATCACTTGCCAAACCGTGCTGCATGCAGACAATACCTCATATCAGAACGTTGCCATAGTGGCTTCCTGAAGGAATTGACCATGTCTACAGCCCTTCTTTGTGGTGTTTTGTTATGAATGCCAATCTGCATTCGTGGCACCGAAAGCCCCTTGGGATGCAATCGAATCTGACAGAGTAGAAGGCCTTCTTGCCATGAAATTCAATGAAAGTCAATACAATTGATCCAGGTTGCACCCTGTGACGTTTTGCTGCTCAAGAATTCTGTCTAAACGAAGTTAATTGTTCAGATCGTTCGCATGATTCGTGACCTACATATGCTCGATTACAACAAGCAGTCATCAAGGATAAGCTGAAGTCCAACATACATGTGGATTATGACCAATTGAGCTTGCATTTGCACACACGCAATCCAAAATCAACTTTCCTGTCTTAATCGGCGCGTTGAATATGCTTAGCAACATTAAAACGTAATCACACTGCCAACAAACAAACTTAAGTACCTTGGAAGAAATGGGGCTGAATTAATATCAATCTCAAATGGCAAACGCTTTCTTTATGCAGCCCACTTCCGTCTGGCCACGATTGCTTTAGACCACTTAAACCCAGTTTTGCTAACAGTTATTATTGAATATTGCGACGACCCCGATGGAAGAACATTAGCTTGACCCACATACTATATGTCTGACCAACATTCATTGCCGAAATAGTTGAAATATGTGTTTACTGCAAAACGCTACGCAGACTGTGTTACGTCTGTTTCACTGCTTTGGTAACAAAGTTATTTTTGCGTTTATTCTCATAATAACGCGCGTGTTTATTCTCATTTATATATATTTTTTTAAAATTCATTACATTAGGCTCTAGAGCCCAAAAGGCTCTACACAAATAAACTAATGCATTTTAATTGTATTTCAAAACCGATCAGACTTTTGCATTATCCTATACGTGTAATAAGGGGCACATGGTATTCTTGGGTATTCTTTTGTTTTCATACTCTAAAAGCCGCACATAATGCGTTGATATAAGCCAGATGCCCTACAGGGCAGCATTATATCCATTTACATAGTAAACATGCGATGTACTGTGTTTTGGGGGACCTGGGGTGTCTTCACCCTTTTTGCACAAACGGCCTAAGGCCTGTTCCAGGGAACGGAATGTTGAGGGTAGACTCCCGGTAGACATTGCAAAATAAGAAAATAAGCAAAATACAAGAACAGATTTATGAAAATTGAAAGGATATTTTACTAAGCAGTGTGTTCTCTTCTTTTAATTTTATTTCTGAGTGGCCATTGACCCCAAACTGTATTGAGAAATAACCATGTAAATTATTATCAACATATCTCTGGGCACCATCCAAGTAAAGAAAATGGCTGAATAATCACATTAAAGGATAAATCCTTGAACGTTAAACTATCAATGGTGACAATATTGGGATTCCTTCAAAGTCATGCCTTGGTTAATTAAACTTGAAAATTGCATTTTAAGTCTATAGAAAATTGCATGTCATTTGACAAGCGTGCGCATGATTTCATGAAAGCTATTCTATACGATTGTTATAAGATCCACTGATTAACACTTGGCATCTGGAATTATATGTAAGTGGTACTTAACATTCTGTGATACTCTATGTTGCTGAGTTCATAGTTTCACAAGGAATTTCCGAAGTATTTTCCGGTAAATTGGATTTTGCTTCAATACTCTTTCAGGATAACAGTATATGCCATGAAATGGGCATTGCTATTCTTTTAAAATATCTGGAAACTCACTGTGCAGCTTGGATTAAATATATATATATACATGTATATGCAGTGTTTCTAGCAAATCACCAGTTATTCGCCTTTACAAGACACCTAACCTGCAATTATGGAGCACAATAGTAATTTGCATGTAGGGATCTAGTGAAACATCTAAAAAGAATGAAATTTAACGTCATTCAAAATGCACTGGCATGTATCAGCACATGGGAGGAAAGCTTTTTGTTACCTTTTTGTACAATTCTGTTATTGGTATTTAAGTTACTGTGTGAAGTTTAGGCTGTTGGCAAAGGCTTTAACTATCGTAAAAGAACCCCATAATACTTTTTCATTTAATGATCAAATAGGAAATGGAAATGCATAGTTTGAGATTGGGTGTATTTCCCAACTATGATAATAGGAATGCTCCTATAATGCTGCAAGCTCTTGGTGAACACAGACTAAATTGTATGTTAGTTTGCACGCGATGTTTACCAATAAACAACATAGCCAGCAGCTGCAGTCCTAAATTTCACGATTATGTTTTTAATTTATAAAGCCGATCTGACCTGTAATTAGATATAGAAGATTGTAAGCTACGTCTAAACATATTACCATAATCAATGGTTCAGCATCTCTTTATAGAAGGTAAAGCGGAAAGGGCTACTTGAAAGCGAAAACAACAAACTATAATTAATTCCGCTTTGTTCTAGCTTAGATTGTGGCGCCAACTAGTTCAGCAATTTGCGCGTAGGAAGAGGGTTTTATTAAGTTCTTGGCGTTCTTGCTGTTTTGTCTAACAAACTATCTTGTCTATCAAAACCGACTACGATCATTTCTCCATGTTACTTCCGCTGGTATCTGGCTGGCATGCGAGAAAAGCATTTTCCCCGAAATATGTAGTTTGGCAGAATTTATATCAAATTCTTCAAGCTCAGTGTCAGATTAAAACTGGTGTATACCGAAAATAGAAAGTCGGACAATCAACTGTTTAAAATTTCATGAGCAAGCGAAAATGAAGTCGACATGAGTGACACTTCATGCTAAGAATCTGACACTGCTTATGTTAGAAAGCCTCACTTATAGAAATACGCGTTGTGTTAAATAGCGCTACCAAAGCAAAATGTTATCGCGTAAGATAAGGATGGAAAATCCGGGCGCAATTTTAAAGTCATCAACTATGCACAGTGATTTTGCAAGTGATCGTCACATACTGTTCAAGTTGTGTCGGCAAGACATGCAAATGTAACAACATTTTATCAATTGAATTGCAGATAACAGCTTGCTGCTTGGAATAATAAAGAGTGATTAGTAATGCATAGGTAATGCCATCGATCTTGTCAATACTTGATGGCGTGTTCAAGGTGTAATTATTCCAGCTGGGTAAAGTTGAAACGAATTGGCCAATGTGTGTGGACCCATTCATAAACATCAGAACAGAAAGCCGAACACATACCGTAATAATGGAATGAAACAATTTTGCTATGTAATACTTTCCATTTATGATTTGTATGTCGCCTCGGATGGTGATGTCAATATATAGGTATGTATGACACACACCTGGTCAGTTATAGGGTATACTGTACATGGCCATATTTAATTTTTTACACCTGCGATTATATGTGCTGAAAATATGATCAGCATAGGTGTTATAGATGTGATAATTTATGGAAAGTAGTTAATGAAGTCATTTGACATACCATAGACTCTTTAATTACTAGAACGCACCCGAGGGATCAATAAGGAATCATCAATATGCAAATGGCCGAGGCTCGCAGAATAAACTTGCAGTTGGTAGTAACAGATTTACTTTCGAATAACTTGGCCTCGTTCAATCTGAAGACGTTCAAACGACGTACAAGACTATCAAAATAAGTCTTTAATATGACTGGAACGCCCAATTTACGGAAAAATTCGCAGTGTTTTTATTTTTAGCGCTATTTATAACGCCAACTTTTTCAACAGTAAAAGAACCCCTTAGAGTGCATTGTCAGAAATACCCTTACATGCAACTTTTCAATTATAAAACGATATGAAAACCTTATCCGACTTCTGAAGCTCACGAATGCCATCCTAGGAATTTGATTTCCCCTGGAGTGTTCCAGTTCAGTTTCATCAAAAATGGATGATCACGAATCGAGTTGTAACGGGATCTGCACGGTTACATTATACAGCATTGCCCAACATAAGGTACGTTCTCTTGTTTAATGTGCACATGCTGAATATCAAGACCAAATGGCAGGCATGTTTGCAGTTTTTCGTCTTTTATCTAAGAAGCCCTATCATATTAAGTCATGTTCTGCCCTTTTTACCTTAGTATGAAAAAGGATTGGTATACGTCGCGCTACTCTTTATATGTGCTTAGATAGAAGGAAATGGTGCATTAAATCTTAAACATCATTTCTAGTACTTCTTCAGAACGAACAACAACTTCAATATATATTGGTGATAATAATTTAGGAAGAATCCCAAATAGAAAACTATATTGAAATTCTTCAGTAGTAGGCCTATACTTAATCCTGGTAGTACAATGCTCAGTTCACAGAAGAACGTTGTGGGAGGCTTTTATAGATTATAAAAGACATTTCGATTATTAAGCAGATGTAATAACAAGATATTACATCTGCCCATGTCAGGCCAACACTCATCAGCCAGATTAAGACCTTGAAATACGGGGGTGAAACGCTGAGAGCGCAAACAACTCTAAATAATAAAAGTAGTGTTGAATAACAAATAAACTGAAATTAAAACCGTGATAAAAATTGAAAGTATTCCGTATTTTTTGAGTTTTGTTTGGAACGGCAGCCAGAGAATCAAAACTAATTCTCTAACTATGAGCTAAGCTATTTTTTCTAATTTTAAAATGTCCTGTTTATTTGCAAAAAAATCAGTTTACGGAAATCGTTTCATTTTTTGTAAAATTTAATCACTTTTTTAATAAACAAACAAAGCCTTAGGGGACGACCAATTCTACATTTAAAAAAATATATTTAGCAATTATAATAAGCATTTGAAGCAAAATTATGTAATTTGTTTTGCATAATGGGCATTCTTTTGGGTTGAACTTAATGATTTATTATGTGTCACTCCATATACCCGACGTCTTCGATCTTATTTCTTGAGATATTGCCAATTATATGAATTAATGAAGTAAATTGAGAAAAAAGATTTTAGCGTTTATTTATTTACCCTAATGTATTGTAATTAAACTAAACGTGGATTCAAGGTTCTGGGTAATTAAACAGGCTGCAATTTATGGCTAAGTATTAGAAGAAAAGAGAAACATGTGTATAGTGATGTATCTGTGTAAAAACACCAGTGCAAAATACAAAATAAATAATTATCAAAGAGCAATAATTATTTTAATCTTCATGAGAGTTCGACAATCTTATCATGACAGTAATTCCATGTCGAAGATCTGAGTCCTTTCCACCTACACGCAGAATGCCACGTATACAAAATTTTGTACAGAAATTTCCGCCAAAATTCATGATTCGTAATCTCATTGTTCAAATATCAGCATATCTTTCTCATTAAATGTTTTTTATAAATGTTGTAAAAATGCGAAAGTCCCGCCACCCAGCAGCAGAACAAATTTCAATCTTGATATCAATAGTGGGACTATTGACGTGAATTGACATTTCAAATGAGACCGTGCTGGCCACACCCAAGAGTCGCACGGAGTCAACAACTGCAACCTGCGATTGACCTAAAATATAAATGTGACCCTATGAGCAAGCAGATATATCGGCTCTTATGGATTTTTTCATCACGCGATCAAAATAAAATTTCAGGCTTGCTTGGAGTTTTTACAGCGTTATTCCTGGCGGCCTACTACTGTTTCAATAATGGCAACTTTTCAGCACAAACCAGTTGGAACGGATTTTTATTGCTTCGGCATAGATAATAAGACCAGAAAGTCGTATACGGCAGAAAATTTGCTTTACGACCAGTGCGACTAGCAATGCAGAAACGTAATCCAGCTTTGACTGCTGGTGGTCCGACTAGGTTGGTGCAAACAACGGTATAAACATGAAAAGGCAATAATATAGAGCTATTAAAGAATAACGACGACCAGCCTCATCTTTACGGAATTACAGAAACCAGGGGCAAATACCAAGAATAAGCTTTTAAGCAAGCAAAACAAAAAGTGTCGTAAATTAATTGTGCGGAGAAGTAATGTCTGCTGAACAGAGAATCTAGCATTTTATCCTTGGCACTTATTAAAACAACAAACAACGTGAGCCTGGGCTCTTATGTCGATATTTTCATAGCTGCTTTGAATGCTGCGCTTGGCTCATAATCCAGAAAAACGTAATAACACTGCATCGATAACGTGTTTAGACATCAGGCCTCGATATTTATAATCAGTGAGAGGGAGGCGACCAACACGCAAAATGAAACTGTTTATTAAAGCTACAAATATGTCACATGGTATGACACAATGGCAGGAGTTCAAAATGGAAGAGGGGTAGGTGATCCTACTTTTGTATTCAAAGTTGATGTAAAAAAATTTGATTCGGAATATTCAGTGATTTATACACATTAGTGGGATTTCATCAATCATTCGTGATTAGTTTTCTTTCTAAAAACCTCGCAGGAGCAAACTTGAGAAAGACCATTTACAAATGATCGATTTTCCTAGAATTCAAAAGAAATTTTCTTAAAAGATATCAGGGAATGCCATAAAAGATTAAAAAGCACTTAAAAGTAATATTGCATTTTCCCCGTTTGATAACCAAAATTGTCTATAAAATATTTAAGTAAAAACTAATCACCAAGGATGAATGTTTCCCCTATTCTAAGTTGTATTGTCTATATACAGTGTACATGTATCTTGATGTATATCCCAAACCAAATTTTAATATCGGTTTGGAAAGAAAAGCTGAATTAAGGTGTAAAATTATCAGCAACATGTATTTTAGACAATATATGCAAACGAAGATGGATTTTGAAGAGCAATAATTTAAATAAAATATTGAAATAACAGCAAATATTTGTTGTAGCGGGCCAAATATAGAAGCATAAATAATTAAGAATAATGTTTGCTTTTTCGAAGAAAAATAATAGCAAGTATTACGTAAAATATTTGTTGTAGCAGGCCAAGTATTATGTAGTTAGAGAAATTATTCAGCATGTGATTAAAACAAAAGTATATGCAACAATCGAGCAGAGCAATTGCAAAACGTTTAGTTGAAGATAATACACAAATGCCAAATACCTCACATACTATTAAAACGTTGCCAATTCTACAATTTTAAAGCCGTGGGGAGTTTCAGTGACACAGAAAGTTTGATTAATGCCGTAATTTAGAGTTCATCACAGCAGATCAAATGGCAATGATTTATGTGGCGAATAGCGCAATCACATGATCACTTAGTGGAAGAAATCTAGCGATTATTTTCCAGAAAAAAGAAGGAACATTGGAGACGATTACAACTTAAGGGCTTTCAATGAAGCGGATACATTGGCAAATAACACATTTTAGGAGAAAAAAACCGTTTCAGAGTGCCAATTTATTCAAAAGCCATACTGACGCAGAAACGTCGATAAAAAACATCTTAAAGGCAATTGCAGCTTGAAGACAAACGATCAGCGTTTAGAAGAAAATCATTTAACCACCATAAAAAAATCTGCACATGCGTAAAAGAGAAAAAGAGGAACATATTCTTCAAATCAATAAGATTTATCCTTCAGCTAAGTTTTATTTCGTGCGTAAAAGATTTAAGTATGCTGAATTATAACAAACAGCATCTGCAATCTACGATGTCAGTTAAATTAAATAGGAAGACTTTTTAAAGAGTTATATGCAGTTAATGGAGAAAATCTTATTCAAGATCACGATTTTGAGCAAGGCAAAGACAATGAAACTACAATGTGCCTTTATTTACTGTTTTATTTACACTCACTTTATTACGTCTTTACAATGGAATATGCACATCAACAATAAAGGCGAGTGCCATTCGAAACAAGGTTTTAATATTTACTGAAGTATACGATTTCGGAAAATGCAATTTTCTCCCCAACCCTATAACTTTCTACTTATGTTGGTAGGAAGACGTAATTTTGAACGTAAAATAAAACTTTGTTTCGCAATGAATGCAGTACTGAACCGCCAGATGGCTTCCAGAAATTTAATCAGTAACGCCCAAATTCCGAAAATCACTATTATAGTGGTTATGCTTCAGGCTTCTCATTGCAATGGCCTCCAAAGACGGATGAATTCATTTTTGATAAGAGAATTTAATAGCAGCGAACCAATAAACATCCATGAATAGATGTTTATGATGCAAATAAACTTGCGCTCAAATAAACTGAAGAAGCCCCAGAAAATACCCTTTTTGACAAGCAAACAGAATGCATTTAATACGATGGGAAATAGTTTTAGGTTAGCCTAACACATTAACCGAGCAAAGATATTTGGAATAGTGTGTTTCATGCCTAGTTAACTGCATTAATAATGAAATTCAGCTTTCAACTAGCACATCAACAATAAAGGCGAGCGCCATTCGAAACAAGGTTTTAATATTTTGAACCAACATTATCATAGAACACAGCCTCCAGCTAATGCTAGCTTAAAATAACATTTAGTAACTACGCATGTATTCACAGGAGCGTGAATGATTGACGGAAAGTAATGAATGGCAAGTATATATGCGCAAACCAATTAATAGCATAGCAACATATGTTGATTAAAACCGGAGCACGATACAGCGCTAAAGTTTATACGAACAAATCCTTTACTTATTTGGTCTCTAGCTCCTCCATATCTACACAAATGTCGCCAAACCCAAGATTATCACGTCGATGAATGCCAACACCCTGAAGAAGGCCGGTAGCTAATTTGAGAACTGCAAACAATAGGTACCATGGAGAATATACCGAGATGGTCAGTCCACTTGATCTGTCCACCCGAGAGTTTGAGCTGAGAGTAAAATTGTGATAATCAGGATTTTCAATAATTAATTTTTAATCAAAAATAAAATTCAAAGATAAAATGGCACTCAGTTTATGTGTCTGAAAACGTCAGACAAGTGTGACTGGGAGGATGATATCACCCAATGGAAGAAGAAGGATTTTGAGCAATAGATACGGTTGTTTTCTGTAGACTCCTACTATAGCTATTAAAACTTACTTCTATTATGATAAGGAACTATTAATAAACCCAGAAAACTTGAAAATCCCTATCTATCACATGCTAACGAAATATACATCAAATTTAATAGGAAACCCTAACTTAAACAAGGAAATTTCCAAATCCTATCTGTCACATGTTAAAATGTCAGACAATGGAAAATACATCCAAATTTAGCCCTAACAGGTGTGAAAATTTGTGATATAAACCAAACCATATATAAGAAGCAAGATTTTGCTTAAAAAGAGAGAACATCGAACAGAACATTGGAACTTACTGTAAAGCCACTTTTTGGATCACTGTACCCAAAATCACCGTATTTGTCTATTTGAATTGACTTTGAATATTTGTGCCTAGGAAACTATGGATTAGGCGAGTTAGAGTGAGTTTTGTTTTATTGGAAAAATAGAAGTTTAAATGGTATTTGCCTATATTGAAAATGTAGCATTTAGGATTTAAGATATTTTAAGGATGTTAGTAACCCAAGTAACCGATGGGTCATCAATTAATAAAAAACCGAATGAAAACCATGATTGGAAATTAAGTTAAAAGGACGACGGGTAACAAAATCATGATATTAACTCTCAAAACCGTGTCCACTTGACTGTTTAGAGCATCTGCTGATAACTCATCGGATTAAGATGGATCAATTCACACGGGAAGATTGTTTGTTCGTTCAATCAATCGTTCCTTTTGTCCGAGAGCACTCGTAACTACTGTGTACGAAAAAAGGTCAAGTCACGAGCGTTGCAATCTCTGAGACACGAACAAACCTATCCACATATAAGAGACTGTGTACTACAATTGTATCAATTACTTCAGGAGTAACTCACCGATACAGTTTCCAGCATCTCTCAGTTGTCTCTCAACTCTCGAGAGTTGACTTACGCTCTGGACATCAAGCTAACATGCTCATTCTAGTGTGCACAAAAGTGGAAAATACCATTTGGTAAAATTAATCTAAGTTAATTTTTAATTAATGCCATAATGTCATTTGAGCAGCTTAGTTAGAAAGAATTCATGAAATGGCCTAAAATTTGTTGGACAACGCATGTACGTTGCGTAAAATCCCCTTTTGTAATCAGGAAAATACATCGCACTAGTATTTCCACAATGACAACTCAAAATGTGCCAATTTCCGGTCAAAGGGGGTATTACATCAAGCGTAATAACATGTTTTTATCAGAAAAGAGCACATCGTGCAACTCCATAGATTGAGCAAGACTGGTAGATTTGTCACTTTTGAAACAATGGTGCTCTATGAGAAAATGTTTTACAATATTGCCTCTCCTGTAAATTGCAATTTTTGAGTTGTCTCCCTGTTGAAATACTTCTGCGACATTATGAGCACCCTGTCATATCTTAATTTGGTCACATTGAGATGTGAACATTTGTTCAGAGGCTGTAAGGCAGTAATACAACTGTATTATTATTTGCGTCATAGCACTCACCCACTCCCGCTGTCATATTTGGTGTCCACCCTTCCAATGTGTTCTGGATTTGCCCAGCAATAACGACTTCATTATGAGGATTCACAATGGTACGGCGCTCCCCTAGTCATCACAGTATGCACTAGTCCAACCAATAATACAGTAGATTAAATTGTTGTCATGCCAGTGCTAATGCGCTTTTCCCAACCAACTTCTTAATTTGTCCACGCAACAAATTTTATCGTCGGAGTGATAATTAATGAGTAATTTCAAGATTCCAGCGCCATACTCCGGCTATGACGTCAAAATGAGATCCTGCTATGGGGCGGCTGACATGGTAACGCATAAATAAACTTCATGGGCTTACATGAGAAAAGCTCAGTTTTTAATGAAAACGTCTCATCAATCCAATAGCCCAATTCATTCCGATGGATTAATAAGCAAATTACGACAAGCTTGCAAATAATATAAATTTCAACTTATTTTTCATTGCTGGCTGATTATGATTTCATTTCGACAGGCCTTCAATATCGACGCACGTGAGCCTTAATATCAAATAGGGAATAATGTTGCTTACATGGGCGCTACGTTGAATGAAAATGGCAACTTTAATGCGCTCTTATATATCATCGTGCAACGTCGCAGACAATATTACCATAAAAAAGTAATATGCCCTTCACTGATTTTATTAGCTTTTCGCGCTGGAATATGATTACACCGACTGATATTAATTTTTTCAGCATTAGATGTCTCGTATGGGTTAGAGTAATGGGAACTCCCTACAGCTGTTCTTTAGGTTTCCTTAAAAATAATTATCCATAACTTAGTCTAATAACACACACTCCGCAAGTTCGGATGCTTTATTTGACAAGCAATGTCCATTAAACAGCATGGCCAGCTATAAAGCGTGCGCAATACAATATCAACTTATTGACAAATTGATTTAGTTATCGGACAATTTCCTAATCGCAAAAAAAGTGCATTTGCCAGCTGTAGGTTAACCCCAACTAACTATCCAAATTACACATTCAATTCACTTCAACTTAGTACTCTACTATGGAAGGAGTGAAAACCATATTATCAAAAATAATGGGTTGATACCATATCCTCTGGTGGTCACAACCATCACTGAAAAATGGAAGTTTACAGCTTAACGCCACATGTGGAAAAGCTGAATATGGCCATATATGGGACAATATATGCCATAACTGGTCATTAATAAGCAATATATGGTCATATATTGACATTGCCATTTTTTACGGTTTAAGACTGGCCTCTAGAAATGCGATCAAAACTGAAGTTTCTTTATTCATAAATATTCTCTAAATTGTATAACACAGAAGTGTGAAATATGTAACAAGCCTTCCTTTTTGTACGATTTGCTATGTAAAAAAACCCGCAATAGCATATTATAAATTAGCTTCTCATAATTCTTTGGCAGCCTAGCATTTTTTAGGTGGCAACAAAAAGGATGTGCATTATTGATGAGTGGATAAAATAATCTTTTAAAAAGCCATGCCTTATCGGTTGTCATTTCCTGTGATCGAATGGCGTTACAAATACTTTGCGATCACGTGACGTCGTGCAATTACCAGACAATGACAACAGCATTAGATTAAAATTACAAGTGTAACAGCAGGCCTTCCAAGGCATTGGCAATTTAGGAAAAAGTGTAATTAAAGGTTTCAGCATTAGGTCGCAGAATACCAACAACAACGTGGCTGGCCTAATCAAAGACTAAGCTTTTCGTTGAGGTTCATCAAAAACTTCCCAAAGGGAAGAATTACACTTCAAATCCAGCTGCCCAAAGTCAATTCGATAGAGCATCAACGGAGATTAAAGCTTAGATGATGGCTAAAACCGGTTGTTAAACACATGGGGCCTATGGAGGAACCGCAGACCAATCCACGAGGACAATCTTAGATGTCTCCTAATGCGACTGCCCATGGTGCAATGTCAGTGAAAGGGGAAAACTAATTATTTATAGAAGCTACGAAATCTTGGAGACAGATCTGCAGAGGTGTTTAAAGAAGATAAAACAGCAGCGACAAAGGACCTTTCACATTTCGTGCGACAGATTGAAGTAATAGTAACCATGTTTTGAAAAAAATAAAAAAGTGGCTAAGGTGCATTGTGTTCTGCGCGCAATCTGGTGCCCACACGGCGTTCAAGTACATCCATCTATCAACTAGAGATACCATTTAAATTCGAAAATTAAAAACAATAAAATTTCATTTTCTAATGGATGCAAGAAATTTCCAAAAAAGCCTTCCCGCAAAACGTTTTTAACCACTTAAAATAAATCCTACCTTTACATAACTCATTCTATTAAATGAAGACTTCCTTAAGTATGTAGATACGTTTATTTCATTTGCAGCAAATCTGAAGACTTTTTCATTTCATTCATTTCGTGCATACGATTACATTTTATCTTATACGAAATGCATATAACGAAATAAATGCATGCATGCCTTTAAGTAGCTTACGTATACTGAAAACATCAGGCTTTATGCATGTATATCGAAACAACTAAACAGCATTACGTTTTATTCTTCAAATGCGAATGAAATGTTCATAAATAATAAAATTATTCAGTAACAAGATGCATGTATATATTAAACAAGACACCCAAAAGTCAATAATTAGGAGAAATGGCAAATCTGTCATTAAAAAGATGAAGTGGGTGTTTAACAGATATCTTTATTCATGCCCTGTATTGCAAGGTTAGGCAGATTTTCTGCGTATGATCCGCATCATAAAAATTTTAAAGACGACATTTCTTCCATTTATGGTAATCTGCACATGCATGTAAACAACGCCATATACTGCTTGGCAACAGTTGGTTTCTTGATCCTCAAAAACTCCTTTAATGACAGGATGTAATTAAGAAGAGCTAAATTAAAAACTCCACGAATTTGAGAATAGGATACAGCAGCAAAAAAAGTTAGAACAGAGAACCTAATTAAGTGAAGATTATGAAAATCTGATAGGCCTACAAAGCGCTCGATCATGCCTAATTAGGCTAAGAAAAACCAAAGAATTTAAAAAAAAACAAAAATTCATGCGATTTAGAGTTTCAAAATAGGTACCGTAAATGTCTTCGCAAAATACCTAACTCATATTTTTCGCATAAAAATTTCAAGAAATATAGGTCGTGCCATACCAAACTTCACGTAAAAAAACTAGCAAACAAAGTTTCAGCTAAAATTTAAATTTTGTTTTTGTAAAACTCAAGACAGCTGCAATTTCCTATCGAAATAAACTTAGAAAAAAGTTTATCCTGCTCATTTGTATTCACATCAGTTTCCATTTTTTTGAAGCTTTTTGCTCACTTTTAATAAACTGAAAGGATTACGGAAAGCCCGAACGCCTTAGTTGTCGCATACCCAAGATGAATTTGTAATTTTTCAGAGGAATAATAAAAGCAAAAGTATCAAAGGGTACGATGTGGGTTACATGGCCTTAAATCCTGCAATCCTGATAAAAATTCAGGTGAGCATTCACTGGACGGCCAAACGGCTCCTTCCAGCTAAAACAATATGGCCTCTTCAAAAATTAATATCCAGTTGATTAATGAATTTTCAATAAAATCCCAAGTAACGAAGATGCAGCATTGTCAACGCGGCGTTTTTGATGTTATCCAATAAAGTAAGCCACATTTGCTCATTAAATCCATGAAATGATCGCCCAGGAAGGCAGCAAGTGTGCTTCCCGGAAAAAAACAGCTGTAGAAACGAGGTCGCATAATCTGGCCAACAAAATGAACTGCATCCAGTTTTGCACTCGGATAATACACTTTAATCGCGAAAGATTACTCCAAAATGAACAATGTCATAAATTAATCCCTGAAACGATTCCAAACACGCACCTATCAAAAATTAATTAAACCAAGCACTACACGCATTACATAGAATCTGCTATTAAGTCAAGTTATCACCGATGATTAAGGATGGATACTGAACAATTTCATAGGTAATTACATTCAGGTATGGAATGTAATATAGAAACAACGACGATTAGCTTTGTTGTGCATTCAGTGGGCTGCGTTTGAAATATTTAATATATGATGCAAGGCATTGTAAACTGATTAATTAGAGTTGGAATTTTCATTACTATTTTTAGCTCCCTTAGAAATGATTTTTTTAAAAATTCGTTTAAACTAACGTTACCCGGGTGAACAAATGTAATACATGTATTGGCCATATACGCAAATAAGTGACTTATTCCATATTTGGTTAGACCAGAAATTGGCCGCAAATGAAACTATACGGTCATATATGTCCATTCATATCTAAATACTGCTTAATCATGCCCATAATTTATCCAACTATTTTCAGCATTTTTATCTATGCCTATATACAGTGTATGTCAACATATTTACAGATCTTATATGTCCATATCTGAGCCATATAATACATTAACCTGTACGTTTACAACTTTATTTATATTGATATGCAATAAGATTGTAATGATATTGTCTTTGTAGAAATTCGAGTATGTTTAGTGTATGGCCAAAGTATGTAGCCATACATGTCTATATTATGTTGCCATGTGCATGTATGTATCATACATGGCTAGTTATGGCACATAACCCCATATATGGCCAAATACAACTTTCTACCCGGGTAGTAACGTCAACACTATAATCCATACTAGTAGCTTAAAATAATATGCTAACGAAAACAAGACATAACAAAACCAAGAAATAATCAGATTCAAAGAAACCCTCTTATTTCAGGCAAAACAGCTCGCCCACGAACGAATTAAATGGATTTGGATTTAGTGTAAGTAGCAATTGGTAAATCAACAATTCCGCGATATCGTAATTAAGCAGAAGCCCATGCCCGCGGGACTTATTTACCCACAGCAGTTTCTTGGCAGGATTAAGCTGAGGAAATTGGATTTCCGACAAATAATCGCTGTTTTGACCAGATGCAATTACTTTCAGTCATTTCGAACAGCCAGCGTTTGAAGTTCACATTTGTTCAAACTAAGAAGCGACACAAATGGACTTTGCTAGGTATCAAACCGACAGTGTTTAATCGTCTGATTAAATTTAGACGCTAGTAAAAAAACCAAAAAGCCCACCAGACTAAGCAACTAGAGTGTTAAGCAGTTGCACAGAAGTGTAGTCGTCCATGAAGGCCAGCATGCTTTGAAGGTTTTAATACAAATTCTCCAAGAAAAATAAATAAAAGAATGAAAAATACCTTTGATCAACCTTTTAGATAAATTCAAATTGACGATACTTAAAATATGAATTGCAATACTGTCGCCTTACAGTAGTCAAATTGAAAGTTCAAATTAACTTATTTCAATTCAATTCAATTCAACTCAGTACCCTACTATCAGTAAGTAAATACCATGTGGTAGGGGGGTGTAATCCATCAACC
>JAQIXS010001272.1:0-31763 GCA_034700785.1 Rossiulus vilnensis | reverse complement strand
TTAACGAGATGAAAAGATTTATAAAATGACATAAATATTAAGTACTTTTTCACGTACTAGATTGAATGTATTGACCTCCGAGCGTTTTATGCATCTTTATTTCCATTGCGAAAAAGCACTTACACATTTAAATTTTAAATTAGCTTTACTGGCATATATATTGTACATGTACACAGAGGTAGCAATATTTTTATCTTTTTATGATTCAATACCATATACAAATTAAATGTGTTAAAGTCTTCATATTTAATATAGATTTTTTATCTAATATTTTTATTTAATATAGTTTAATTTATCTAATTATGTATACGCTCGTGTGATATAAAACTAAAACGTTCTTTTAAAGAAAATAAACTGTGTTAAGAAATACTAAGCCAGTAACGTTAATTACAGTCATATAGGTTCGGTTTAGAGAATTTTCTAAATGAAACCTTCAGCCGATAATTAACCAGTCGACTCTAATAAATTGAAATTTTTAATGTAGTTTTACTCCGGTGGGAAATACTATTAAAAATCAAAACATTAAACAAAAACCTTAGTTGATATATAGACCACTTGATGGCAGCTCGTCTGTTAATTACTTCATATCAGTATAAAAATATTGATATTGCATGTCTATAAAAAAATGCAAAATTATTCGGGCGATATGGGTTGCATCTTTCGATGCGGCAAATCTATAACATTTTATTGATACTTTTTATACTATACAGGTTTTAGTTCTTTGCAGGAGAAATAGTAACGACAGCATATAGTCAACCATAGAAAAAAAGATTTCACATTCAATGAAATTACAAAGTCACCAAATCTGTAAATTATGCGAACATACCTTCATACTTAGGAAAATACAATTTCAAAGGACGCTTCTGACGTTAATCGCGTATGACGAAATCAAGACTGTAACGTGCTACGCTGCGCCATTTCCAAGACAGGTAAACGGCATATCCCTTAAGAGATACCGGCTTCGACAGCAGTGCGTCACGTCACTATTTCAAATTTCGATGCGATCCGCCATGTGTATTTCGTAACATTCCCTTGACATATCGCACAGAGTAACGCCTTGAACGGCTGCCAAAAGTCGATAAATCGTATAGGAATATGCAGTATAACGTGCAAATGTAAAAGAGTGAATTTCCTTATGAAAATCAATTCTGCAAAAATCTGCAATTTTTATACTGAAATAATTGCCAAAAGTAGTTTCTTCTGTTGCATTATGATTTGTTATAAATTTATTGAAAAATGAAACTTCATTTAGTAAAAAATATTCCTTATTCACTAACGTTAACTGTGGCAAATGACTCATGTATGCTTCTACATTTGTAGTTTTCAAGAATTCATAGGATTTTATAGCATTCATATTCATAACGTTATGGAGGCTTTCGGTTGATTCAAGTATTTTTCTCATTCTTACAAACTTGAACAAGCGACAGTGTTTTATCTGCCACATGAATGGCGTATATCATACTCAGAACGTGTAATACATAAATATTTCAAACGTACAAAATAAGTTTCCTTCATCACAGCGCATGCTCTATATATGATCATCTTCAAAATTCGCGTTCTGGAAAATGAAATCGTGGCTACAGTCGGTTAGATTTTGCAGAGTGTATTCAAAATGGCATCTAAATATACAGATTTGCAGCGTTTACAATTCTTGAATCACACCTGAATTGCAAAAAAAAATACATAACATATTGGTGCGGATCTACCAGCAAATGCGTTTCGCGTATAAAACGAGCTCATCAGGAGGAGGAAAAGGCAATCCAAAGCAGATGAAACAATGTCCATTTTCAGAGATATTTTACTGAAAGATTGCCTATGAATAAAAGATGTCCCCATTTTCGTATTTTAGCAGGAAAAGTGGCACCCTTTCCACTGATCATCGGCAACCAGTGCGGCGATATAATACTGTATATTCATGAAGTTGGTTTGCACACTGATGCGTGTTCCGTATCGAGTTAAACCGACGTGCTTTCATAAACCTATACGACTAAATTGATTGTCTAAATTTAACAAATTGAATTTACTGTCTCCAGCAGTCTCCAAACTCTTTCCCAGAGACGACAGATAAAATGCAAATGTAGCCAAAGGAGATATATTTTCCAAGACGCCTCTTGTCTCATTTCTATCTTTCTCTTGAGAAATACTCCCCACGCGCTTCAATAATGTAGATAGAAAAAATACCAGCAAGAAATATGGGAAGATAATAAAGGTTTACGCCTAACAGTGTAAAACTAGAACGTATTACCCTCATGTAAGACTTCTTGCATAACGATATTGTTGAGATAATTACCCATTATTTGGTCTGAATAAGTTATTTAGTGAGCAATCTTGGACCTTACAGAAACTCACTTCCAATGTGTTAATATGCCAAAATATCGTTTTGGGCCCATTTTTAATCTCGTTTACTCATCCTTGTTATTAGTGGTTATGTTTACTGAAGCTGTCTAGACGTATTTCTTGCAAATTAAGAGGCTTTAGGTAATGTGAATAATTTTTTTTTTTAAATCTCTTTTTCTTGATTGAAGATGGGTTAATGCTTCGCATAAATCCATCTAGAACATCTTTAGAAATACATGATGCAAATGTAACTTAAACATTTTGCAATATACAACATCACGTTCAAATTCATGCTAGAATTCGAATGCCCACAATTATTCAAAACTAATTCATTGAGAATAATATCCTGAGCCGTAATAATTGTGATAATAAAACATTAATCAACGAGGCTAAACAATGATGACAAATGCACTTGTAGACAAACACCAACATCCTTCTATAAATAACAGTAATTAATCTGAAAATAATGCATTTGACCAACTGGTATTGCAGCCAAAGAGTTTATATTTGCTTTCCGCTTGAGAGATCACGACAAGAATATTGAGCCCGTTTGTTTTAAACTCTGAAAATAATAATCTTGATTATAAATATTGATGAGTGTGATTAATGTTTTGGTAATAAAAGAAAACAAAGGGCCAGGGCCGTGTGCACGGGAAGGGGAGATTGTTGAAATTTCGACCCACCCACTCCCTCAGCCCCTCAATTAACCAATACCCCCTCCATTTTGAAGTCCTGTGCACGGACCTGCAACGGACTGCTTTTAACGGTATTTTCCCATGTGTGGGTCATTTATCTTTGGAACTACATATAAATGGATTCATCAATTATATTATCCAAATGTTGGAAAACAACCTACACATTGGTCTGTACTATCAGACCTTCTGTGTAGCTCTGAAATAGAACGCTTCACTTACATGCACACATATAACATTAACTAGAAAAACGATGATTTCAAGGTTTCAGAAATTTTACGAATAAACGTTACTTCGTTTCCAACACATTCATGAGCAGAAAAAACGTATACTTTAAAACCGCTGAAAAAGCTGTAGTGAATTCAACAAAAATCCCAGCATATGCAATGCAAAATCAAGCGACGACACGGATTTTTCACATATTGGCATACGTACTTCAGCAGTGCCGTGTGTGTAATACTGGCGGGTTTTTCATTTCCGTCAAGTCCTTAATTGAGCCGATACCCGTTGCACGACAACTATTCGTGGGCAAACACAGCAGCCATTATAATGGAATGTCATTGTTAATTTCCATGAATTCCGGTCAAAGGAGCCATAAAGGACGACCTATATTTTCCATGATTAAATGGTTCCTTTCTGGGCTTGCTGCTCAAAAGTTAATTTTATTTTGTAGAAGTTGTAATGCTTCTTTTGTATAATAAATTGTAGCACCTGATGAAGCCTTTATGAAAGCAAAACGTTGCAGGCAAGAAAATCAAATTCGACTGTACTTAAACAATGATTATCTTTCTATATTAAACTCGGACATACCAACCCCTCCCTCTACCCTGCCTGGCATTGTCCAGGTTTTCGAAACCCCCTCCCCTTCCCTTCAAATCCCACATATGCTCTTTTTTCCTTCCTTCGTGTAACATGCTGGACTCTTTAGCATATTGACATTTTTTAACTTGTATGACTCATGTATGCTTCTACGTACATGTACTTCGTGCTCAGCTTTGTAGTTTTCAACATTGATATTATGCCATCTTTTGACGGATTTTTACCGTTGTGTTCCCCTTTTTTCTCTTTTTAGTGCGAGGATAGTCGGGTGTTTTCACCTCGCTGTCAGGAGGCTATTTGGCCTGTTTAACCCACAACCGACCTATCAACCAACCCCCTCTCACATCCTTTATGGATGACCACAAATTCAAAATCAGAATGCTGCAAGCATTAGTTGCACACGTTAAGCTCGAAACATGGTTTTATAATTGACGCAGTGCGAATACTATATTTTTGAGACACGCCAAAGAATGTCCTTAGCGCTGCATTAGCAGTCAATTTCCTTGCCGTCCATCGGGTACTCGTCAGTGGGTACGGGTTTGCCCTTCTTGGCCTTGGTCTCGCGCCTCCTGTGCAGGAGCGAGGCCACGAGGATCATGGTGACGAGCACTCCGCACCCGATGCCGATGCCCACGTAGAGCCACGGGAAGTGGGCGCCGGTGACGCACGTGTCCCCGTCGCATTGCTGCTTCTGGTCGCACCAGAAGAGCACGCTGTTGCAGGCGGCCGGTTCGGCGCACTTGGAGACGCACTCCTCACTGCGGGACTTTCGGCCGAGCAGTTTGTTCACGTGGGACTTCACCACCCGGGACCACTTGAAGTAGAAGCGGCCGGGCTCGACTGCGTGCATCTCCACCACGAGTGTGTTGGAGTGCAGTCTGCCGGGTAACACGGTCTTGTTCCACGACTTTGTGTACACCTCCACCTCGCCAGGCAAGGTGCCCTCACGTTCAGTCGGGCAGACGACAGCCACGGGCTCGATCTCGTCTGCAGCAAACACCAGGATGCGGTTGTTGGTCTCGCATTGCTCGGACAGGGGGACCCCGGGGATGCGCAGGTGGACGAACTGGTCGTAGGCGGCGGGGAGCACCCAGGGGCACTTTACCAGTGCTGGTCCTTCGCGGATGTCCGCCTTGGCTGCCACGTACTGCACGCCGCCCCCGGCGCCGTCCAGCACGTGGCTGGCGTTGCAGTGGACGCCGGTGAGAAACTTGTAGGAGGCCTCAAAGTAGAAGCTGTCGAAGTCCTCCAGGCTGGTCATGCCGGTCACGGTGAAGTTGACGGTGGCCTGGTTGGCCATCAGGTCGAGCGTGAGCCTCTCCTCCACGCGGCACAGGCAGGCCACGGGCACCTGGACGCCCCCGTGTAGGGTTTGGGTCACGCGAAGCTCGGCCGTCTCGCGCCTGTAGCCGGCCCCGTGCTCGGGGCCCAGGTGGCACACGTGGCGCTGGGATTGGAAGTCTTTCTCCGTGTCGCACTTGCGGTTGCCCAAGCGCACCTTGCGGAACACGAGCCTGACGGTCTCCGTCTCGCGCCCGACAAAAGCGTACGAGCAGCGGAGGGTCCTCCTCCCTCCTCGGCCGAACAGGAACACGTTTTTGGGCGAGACGAAGTCGCCCTCGGGCCGGCGGTTGCTGCGAAACACGCGTTCGCAGGCGCCGTCCCCCACCGCCTCTCCTTCCTGATAGGTATCCACGAACTCATATCGGGCTTCCATGCGCAGGTAGTGCAGGCTGAACAGATGAGAGAAGTTATATCGCAGCAAGAGGTCGGGTCCGGAGCTTAGGTAGCTCTCGTCGGGGAAGCGGCAGGGTCTGAGCGGAATGAAGTTGGGGAAGGCGCGGGCGTGCACGCACAGACGGACAGGGGTGACGTCGTCGAAGGCGGCCAGCTGCGACGCGTTGCCGGAAGGGCTGCCGTCGTAGAGCGCCCCTTGGATGGAGGGGTGTATTAGGTCTGTCCCCGCTCGGTTGTCCACGAAGTACTTGACAAAGTAGAGCCACACGACGTCGTCCCTGCGGCCGCGGAAGGAGTACGAGCAGGAGGTGTTGGGCGGCGCTAGGTGGCGCAGGCTGTGGATGACTCCGGTGCGGCGCTCTTCGGCGTCGACCGTCCACTCGCATCGGTGTCCCATGCGCAGTCCGACATCGTTCTCGGGCAGGAAGACGACCTCGACGTCGAGTTCGAAGGTGTGGAGGTCAAGGAGGTCCGCGGGCGAGGCGCGGAACTCGACCACCATCTCGGGCCCGCTGGAAACGATGGGGGGCAGGGCTCCGCTGTGGCAGAAGGTGGCCAGCACGGGGGCGCTGGCGTCGGCCCCGTCGTACACTCGCACGAAATCGCGTGCGCAAGCGTCCCCGAAAACGAGCTTTTTTTCTCGGCGGTAGGCCCCGCGTCCCTCGCCGCTCACCCACACGCTGACGCGGTCCTCATGGGGCTGCTGCAGCACGATGAACGCGTGTTTCCCGCGCGGTATCGTGCGCTGGGTCACGTGGTAGAGGCACGTGACGTTGCGCGGGTACACGCCGGGGAAGTTGGGTGAGTGCAGCTTGCACGTTTGCGAGTCGCAGTCTTGGAAGCTTCGGTCGCAAGCGCTGCTGGGGATCCACTCCCCCCGGTGGTACTGCGCCTGGTGGGGCCCGTAGCGGGTAACGGCCTCCGCCCTGGCCAGGTAGCGAAATTTGAGGGCGAAGCGGAAGGCGGCGTCGACGGCCGACACGGTCAGCAGCAGGGTCACGTTGTTCGTCTCGCTGTAGTAGACGGGGATGGAGACGGCCGTCCCGCACCAACGACCGGCGCTGGACGACCGAACGTTGCGCTCCAGCAGCTGCAGGAAGCCGTCTTCGCAGCCCCCGTTCACAAGCCGGCCCACGTGGAAGCGCTCGAACGACAGCTCCACGATGTCGCCCAGGTCGCCGCCGCCCGCCATGAACGTGAGCGCGCACACAAACGGGAGCTTGCCCAGCGACGCCCTTTCGATCTGCATCTGGTAGGTCTTGTGGCGGTCGCCGTAGTACGTCCGGTTGCAGCCTGGAATGGAAGGAACGAGTCAGTGCCCAGGTCACGAAATCTGTCAATCATTGATGGTAAACACTGACCGGGTGGAAAAGTTTAACATGGTCTGTGTGGGTTTCTTTATGCTATGACTGGTCAAGTATGAGCCAAATATGGGCTTGCATAAGGCCATTTGAAGGGTGCCAAACCATAACGTCATAAGTGCCCGACTTCCCTAACTCCTACCCAAATAAAAAAGATACGTTTTTTCAGATTTATACAATGCAGGAGCCATTCCACACCTTCCATAGTGGTGAGGAAGCAATTGGGACATCCTAGGCCCTGGAAAGTGATGCTAATATGCATGCCTCTGGGTTTGTTATATACACTGTTTTGGAACCTTTTTGAAGAAATTGTTATTAGTGCTTGATTAGTGCACCAAATGATTGCTTCTGTTTCTGAAATTAAAATAGAATGGTGCAAAACGTTTAAACTAGTTATTTGAACGAAATCAAAGTCGTGCTAACAATAGTTTTTACGACACCGTTGAGTTTTTCCCTCTCCTGAAAAGTTGATTTTTGATACTTGATACGTTATGGTTTCGCACCCATTATATATGGACATTTGATTAAATGTTGACATCACCATCCATGGCATAGATAAAGCTATATATGATTGCATATCTGACTTATACGCTAAAAACAAGTACATGTAGCATTGTAATTATAGTCAAAGCATTATAGTTAATACAAAATTGTTAATTGTTAAGTTTGGACATAACTTGGTGTGATAATTTTAAATTATGTATCACTTAAAATACCGTTTCCCTTTATAAATATCCTCCAAGTACAGCATTCGCGTTGTGATATAGCTTGTATATTTATTTTATTGTATTAATACATTCGATTTTTTTTTACTAAAGAAAATTCATTGCTACCCACTTCCCGTAGATACTATAAATAATAACATATATAGATAAGTTACTGTTATATTTTTTAGTTGTAGACAAACAAAACTTAATGTATTTAAACATACATGTATATACTCGTATATGACTATATCTGTAAATATGTTGACACATGGATTTTCTGGACAAACAATCGGAACAAATTTCTGGTCAAATCATATATGGAATAAGTCACATATGCGTATATATTTACATTTTTATCGAGGAAGAAAACAAATATTAAATTACAATAAAAAAAATCTACCAAAATGTTCTTTATAGGCCTTCTGTATATAAACGTTTTTTCATCCAATTTTTCTACGCCTGACATATTAAAATTGGCAATTCGAATGAGGCAAATATGGGTGACGTGGTTCTTAAAAAGCTTAAAAGTCAAGGTTCTAATCAATCACTCCTAATAAAAGGCAATCACCCGTGACAATGGAATCGTTAACTGATGTCAGATAACAGAAAAATGTCACACCGCATGAACACCTTCATTTATAACGGGCCATTATCTTGAATCGATAATTTATTCATCCCTAAGCTATTCAAACTGATTTTATTCAATTGAACGAACATGATTCCAGATATGCTCGCGAATCTTCTAAGACGAATGTCCACATGTAGATGCAAAGTATGACGAGAACAACATTTTAAATTCAAGGAGAATAATACTCACGACTGCAAAACCTAGTTTCGTCGCTTCCATCTTGGCAATCTTTGTTTCCGTCGCAGTACTTATCCAGTCCGACGCATTCGCCATTGTCGCAGTAAAATTCCGAAATGCGACAAGTGAGTGTCGGACACAGTTTCACGATAATGGCAAAGACGGTCAGCAGGACTGCCGAGGGCGTCATGATGTTGCTGACCATTTACAGTACTAATCAACTGGAACTTATGCTGTCATTGTTATTAATATAGGGCTGTTCCTGAAATTAAACGTGTCATTAATACATGTATCATCGTATCAGAAGTTTCAAATGTTGCGTCTATGTGCTTGGACCACTTGGTGGATGTAACTATAAATGCAAATAAAAGAACTGTAGTTTTTGAGAGGAAGTGCAATTCGCAATAACAACTTCTGAATTTTGAACGCTGTTTTTTTTTAAAAACTAATGAATAGAACGTACTGAATATTCTTACACAACATCAATTTAAAATTATTAATTGTTAGTTAAAGTAAGTAAGTAAGAGCAGAAAAATCGTAGCTATTACAAATGCAAATTTGTTTTTGAAAGTAAATGTTTTGATCATGTTATGTAATCTTTACAAATCATGCAGTTTTTGTGGCACCCGATTAAACGTCCAAATGCGAGCGAGCTTTGTAGACATATTTATTACTTTTGATGTCTTTAATTTCTTTTATTTCTCCATTAAAATGTCACTGCCTTTAGCGTTATATTTGTGCTTATTTTTTGTAATTTATTACAAAAACCAGCCCACCGAATAAAGTTGAATGAAACTTAACATTTCAATTTATATGTAAAATAAATACGACGGCGAATGTATGAGAAAAGCTAGCTTTGGTCATTTTTTGTACTAAACACAGGAGTGACAGCCAAAGAATTAAGTTCCAAAAACTTGAAAAGTTAAAAAAATAATGTAAGTCGGCATCTTTATCTCGTTATTTCATAACGTTATAAAAAATGTAAAGTGCTTTTGAATTTAGGCTCGGATCGATATTTTCATTTTTAAGCAATTCAATGAGCATGCCTTAAAAGCAGTCAGAGGAACACACAAAAAATGAGAATAGTAGAAAAGTAAAAAGCCAAATGACTGTCAGAAGATAACAAAATGAAAACAAGTCTGTAGTAGGCGTTGCAAAAAGGAAGTGACACATAGAAAACGCATTGCTCCAAAAAACTAGCGAAGCAGAAAATGGATGCATAGATATACGCGAATATAAATCTTCCACATTTTTGGAAAGAAAAGTCGAGAGTAACTCTGAAGGGGTTACGAGTAAACACACAGGGAGAAATAAACCTGCATTTCCAATAAGTTCGAGGGAACCCGTATATGTTCTAATCAAGGTACATGAAGAGAGTCTTCAACGACTGACAGGTTATGGGAAATAGGTAACCTAGAAGTCATGTGTTTTGATTTTTTTTTACCTCCGCCAATTCGTATGGACTGCGAAAGAATATTCGCTTTCCGTTCATTTTTATCGATTGAATTTATGCCGAGGTGTTAGAACCAGTACAAATCTATAAATTTGAAATAAAGCAATGCCATTTCCCACATTATAAAGATTGACGTTGAAAAGGTGTGCATCCTTCAGTAACAGTTACAACCATGAACAGAAGTACCAAACCAGCAAATAGGAAATTTCGTAATGTTGGTTTACTCCTCCTAAATACAGTATGTTATAATCATTATATTTACAATATTTATGTTGTTCATCTGCATTTTATTGCATTTAGGATAACGTTAAATTTTATATCATTATAAAATCGTATTAAATAAAAGAATGTCTATGCATGCAAATTATTTAACTAATTGGATTTATAATTTTATTTAACTAATATTTACATATAATATATTATATACCTGTTCATATAATAACAACAACTACAAGACATGCAAAAAAATCTTTCTGAAATCATATTCTAATGCAAATTTATGCATAGTGTATTTCGGTTATTCATGGTTTTTTTTCTGTAAATGATATATGCATTATGATGAACCTGTTTAGGATATCTATTGAAGCTATATAAATCAAATTGAGCGATCGTAAAAAATCAAGGTTTCTTAATTATGTTACTTAATGTTTATCGTATTGCCTATACTTATAGGTGATATGATAAACATTAAGGTTTCTTAAAACTGTTGGAATAACCAAGTGACGACGCAACTTCTAAATTTGACAAATCTTAAAACGTCAATATTACTTATAAAGGAACCTGATACGTTTAGATATCGTTAATTAATGCTGGTTTCATGTGATTTCAGTATGTTGTAGTCCAAATACGAGTAACATTTTGGCTATTCATGAAATAAATAGTTATTGATGTGTTTTTTTGTTTTTTTTGTTTGTTTTTTTATAACTAAGAAGGATAAAGAATCGATTCGCGGACTGATGTATGAGCAAAGCAACAGTGCAAGTGTTTGTTTTAAACATATTTAGCCCATAAATCCTCTTAAATGCCAAGAGCTTGCAAACACATACATGTACTGCATTGAAAATACAGGAGCCAAAAGGGCCAAAAAATAAAAAAGAGCGAAAGATGAGCCAGACAAAGTAGAACAAAAAAGAAACTTCTTATCAAGAAATCCCTGGATTACATCGTACGTTGTCTTATCGTAAGAAATAAGGACTAAAAAAGTGAGGTGCAAATAAAGACATTGCACACGTGGATGGAAAATGTTATCGAAGGCCAGAAGTATTGATATCGGTTATGGCTCACCGTAACGAGTAAGCCCCTATGTACGCAATCAGTGCTAGAAGAAAATCCAAACAATGGACATGGGAAGGCTTATTATGAACTGGAAGAGAAGCCCTATTATTGGGTTTGTGCACAGCAGCCAATAAACAAAGGTTTATGGGGCGAAGGATGGATATGCCGAACAGGATCAAGGAAGTGAAAATATATATATACAAGCAAAAAATAAATAAAAAAACATCTTATCGAAGAAAATACATCCATAGGGGATTTTCAGAATAAATCTAGAACATCGTAGCCCATAGTAATATGATAAACAAGAACGTCTTGCGATAAAACTACTTGAAATAAAAAGCGTATTTTCAAAATTATGGGGGTCTTGTTTTTCTTCTGAGCCACTGAGACATGTTGTCCATATGTTACTGAATCTAGAGAATATACATACCGTATAAACACACATGTACGTAAATATACCGTATGCATAATTTCTATTCTAATAAAGTAAGATATTATTTGTAACCACTTTACTATTAACCTGTCACATTGACATAAGTAAGAAATTTAATGATAGAAATACGTTTTCCTTAAATAAAATAAAACAATGCTATTTGATGACAATGAAATTATTTGATGTAAAGTGATTTGAGCCACATTAAATCGTGATAGATCACGTGATGGCCTCACCATCAGTTTATTTGCATGTAATGTATTTTTTTTCGGCGTGAGCTCTGAATTGAAGAATGAGGTTTAAACCAAAACCAAATGGTATCTAAACAAACATATGGGACACAATAGCTTGAAAATGGTAAAACAAATTTTAAATGTAACTAAGTGGAAAAAAATACACACACAGACATACAGGTACAGTAAAATAAATATTATTCAAAGCTAGTTCTAAATTATGCAAATGAGCTAATATTAAAGACTTAAAAGCAAACTATTTTTTAGATGAGTGTCAATCATCTATTGCATTGAAAATGCTTTTAAATAGGTTTAAATCGGTTTTTAAAATTTTTTATTTTTATTAGAATTTTTGTTCTTTGTATTTCAAATACTTTTCTAAGCATTCAAAATACATGTATCTTAGATTTTATTATTTTGTGCAGCAATTTCCATTTTTTTCTCATCTTATTGGTGTCATATGGCGCCACCATATTTTTGCCTTCTTAGTTGTATGACGATCCAAATACTTTGCAGTACGGTAAAGTGAATACTTAATGATTTTTCTCAAACGTTAGTTCCGGTGATGACGCTGCTTGGTAGGATGATTCTCACGAAACTGACCCCAAAATGAACAACAGAAATAACGCAACCGGTGAACATACAATTGCATATACACCTGCATCTTCCATTTTGATTCCCTTGACTGATGATTACCAGGGCTCTAGTCCTCAAGAATCCAGATGCCGCATTTCCCAATTCTTGTTCAAAAACTGAGCGTAAATCGAGAGACGAACACGTAGAAGCGTGTAGTTGTTTTCCCCTGAAGGCCAACAAAAGAACTCGACAAAACTTTGAAAAACCTGGTGCACCGCACAAACCAATCTTCAATTTGCGATATTGAAGGCATTCTGACGTATCGATTATAGTGCCATAATACGATAATGTGCCAACATTCACTGCGGGCTTCGACAAAAGTCTGCTCTAATCTAAACCTCAAAATATTTCAACATGTGCCATTCGTCGCGTGTTCCGATTGACAATTACGAATCTAAATAATGCAGATTCTGATTCAGCCGGAGGTAATACGGAGAGCGACAAATTCTGGCAAGCATCAAATAGCTCGACGAATGCTCGTCGATGATTGGGGGGGAAAAGCCCATCACGGAGGGCATAAAACCTGGGGATAAAATAGCAGGAGATCACCAGCGAGTGAATCTTCAAGAGTCTCGCTATGGCTCTTCGTACGCTCCAAGAATCCCATCTCAGCCTCCAACGTATGTGTATCTATTCATTATGCAAATTTCGCCATTTTTACTGCTTAACACCTCATTATCCTCAACGACCAATAGCTTAGTGGCGGCCTCGTCGATGGCTACGCAGCGAATGGGATTCATTGAAAAGATGCTAAATAGAAGTAGTGTGCGCTGGGAAGCTTTTTTTTTTTCGTATTAAGCAATTACAGGAAAAAGGGGGCGAGAAGAATAGGCAAAGCGACGATTTGCAACCGACTGCCAATTGTTCTTGGTAACGGCGCTGTTGTCGCCCGTGGGATTGTTAACGGCGTAACGAGTTCCCATCTAATAAAATTTGCAACTCGGAAAAACAAATGAAAAAAAGGTTATGGGGCTTCACCGTAGACGGAGCGCTCAATCAATGAGGCTGCCTTCGAACGACATTCGATGCGCGCTTCCCGACATACAGGCAGCAGGTGTAAATAAGCAAAGCTCAGGAAATTAACGATTGAGCTAATTGGAAAAAGAACTGTTTCCCCAAGTGCTGGCACATTCCTCGCAACTGCGACGAAGTAAGAGCAGCTCAAATATTTGTTACGCGTTGCAATAAAGGTATATACAATGTAGTTGAAAACTGTTAACACTGCATGTACTATACGGTTTGACATTGGCACCACTAAATTGTCCCATTTCCCGACCTGCACGTGGCATATGGTCGGAGGAAGGGCTGTTCAATTACCTCAATTTAGAAAAAAAGAAAAGAAAAAAACAGTGCCCCAATTGCTTTCTTTAACTAATATTAGCTGTACAAGTTTATATACAGCATTTTCGAAAAAAATTTTTGGATATATACCGTAGAAATATGCAAATATCACATTTAAAAGAAGGTAAATGCAGCGAAATTAATTGGTCATTTTGATTGGACATAGATACATTGAAATCGAAAAAGTATAGTGAATGCGATACTCAATAGGTCCTGGGCTCATTTTCTGTGAATATTTTTTAACCGTGGATGAAAAACGGGTTGAAATCGTACCATTGTAATCAATGTAACCTTTCCAGATTTATTAAATATAAAACCGAGAAGTATAGCCATAAACCGCATAACATTATCTTTAAATTAACAATGCCGTAGTTTTTTTCTTAAAATATCATACAACTGAAATTAAATAATTATTCTTTATTAACATGTTTATTCAGAATTACTGCTCCGCAAAATCGTTTTTATATTTTTCATAATCGAAGGCATTATTAAATCATATATTTGAATATTCAAAATAAAGTTAATTAAAGGAGCTCTATCTTCTACATTTCGTGTTCATTGCATAAATAAATATAACATTCAATGTTGCGATGGCATTTTTTTTCTTGCACTTTACCAACACAAAGAGCGCTAATAAGTGGGCTTCAGCCCTCTTTACTGCATCAAAGAAAAAAACGTGTTCAGCATATTTGATTAGAAACTGTGAGTATATATTTTATGCGAGCAAGGCTTCTTTTAGGGGAACGTTTTTATGCACAAAGCTTGAACTTTAAGGGTCAAGGGCGTCAATTTGTTTATTTTGCATAATAGCTTTACCATGCAATTCTATTCGAATACATTTCAAAACATCGCAGCGAGTGGAAGTACATCAAAAGAGATGTAGTTCACGATCGTGATTTTATTTTGGCAATCTTCAAAATATCTAAAATATGGCCCAATCTTCCAGCAATCAAATGCACTAGTAACTTGTCTTTTAGAGGATAAAAGACCATTGCTACAATATTGAAGCTGCATTCGAAAAGTGCAAAAGCTATGAAAGTCCACACAACTTAAAAGAGATACTCATCCCACAGGGGTGTTTTATATCTAATCTCCATGCTATTAAAGAACGGAGAAACATACAGTTCCATGTAAACGACGACCAACAATCAGAAAAACAACAATGAAAAGATTCCCCTTTGGCTTTGCGAGAAATTTCATCGGCTCCAAATTGAAAATTGTGCGAGCGAGCATTTGCTCGAAATAATATAATAAAACATGCAAATGATGCATTAAAATGTTTTCGTTTTTGCACTGCTCTGTACAGATGGATCCTGGTTTTCCTATAAGGAAAGAAAATTAAATTATGTTTATCCAACTCCCATCAGCGCTCTGCTTTGCTTTTATAGATAAAACAAAAAGAGGTTATTTGTTAAAGATTTTATTCCAATGTAATTACATTTTGGAAAGAGGATATTTTGTATTCATAGAGCGACAACATTCAATTCTCTTCAGATTGACTTGTTTACAACTGAATAAAATATACATGTATCTTTTGTTCAAGGCGTTTTATTTAGAAAGAAAATATTTTGTTTACAAATTGATTGCAATCGTTATTGAAAGTTTTTTTACTTTGCTGTAATGCATAACGATTACATCTTTACGTATCATTTATTGTATAACAAAACAACGAAATCTTACATTTTCTCTCTCCCTCACATTCAATTTCTTAAAGCACGTTTGCTAGACTAGATTTTAGAACAATAGATTAGAACAGATTTTGATGAATCATCACTTATGCCAAAGTGTAAGTTTAAAAACCACATTTTGTCGCTAAAATAAATAAAAAATCAATAGAAATTTAAAATCACGAAATCCTAACGAGTATTAACAATATTTTTTTAAATGAAATTTTTTTACTTTCAAACAAGCAATGAGAAATGGTAAGCATTTGGTCTTTCATGACGTACATGTTAACGTATTTAGACAATTCTTTGCTTTTTGAGTAGTACATAAGCGCAACGTTTGAAGGATTCATCAAAAAGCCGGTTTCGAAAAATGGTTTCGACTGCTTGTATCTCAAAACGTAGAATATAAAACGAGGCGAGCAAGCATCATTCGAAGAGGTAATAAAATAGAAGTGGGCCAACTGAAGTGATGTTGCAGATGCAAAATGTATTGCTTTTTGAGTGGAAGAAGCGTTAGATTTAAAGTAATTGATTTCTGTTGCTCTGCCATTAGCCCATGTTGGGGGATTCTATTGGATGAAAGGCAAAAGAGCAAAGAGTGAAATGGGAGTTACAATAGGGGGCTAAAGGATAAAAGAACGAAGACGGCATGCTGAAGCGGATGAAATTTCAGCGCGCAAATTTCCATAAAGAGGTCCCATAAAAATAAACAAAGGCAATCGTGAGGGGAAATAGGACTAACTAAGAACTGGCAAATACAAATTAGGGGCACAATTCCATTACGCTCGATGAAACGCTAATGAGAAACTCAGCATCTCCAGTTACATCTCAGCGCTATGTACGCCACAACTCGAGGGAACCGAAATTCTTGTAGACTCCAAAATTGTCAGGTCTAATTTGTCCACTTCAGTTTAGATATTTTCGCAAAAAGAAAATATTTTGACGTGAAATATTTACAATCTGTCAAGGTTTCTGATGATTGGCAGCAGAATGTTGTTTGAATAGTTTATCTGAAACTATTTTGCCCTATTCATTATTTCAGTGAGCATGCATGCAAATTAAATTTAAAAGTAACAGTTTGCTATTTCTGGTTTAATTTAACAAAAGAACAGCGAACCTCACAAATTTCTCAGACTCACGATATAGTGGATATCCTATTCATATACTGGGGGGTGTCCTTTTAATTCCGCTTACGTGACATTTCTGAAAAGAAAAATTGATCACCCCAGCATGACACATACTAAAAAGCCTCATAAACTGGCGCACTACTGCGGAAAAAAACAAGAGCTGATAATGCAACAGCGCCATAACAACACCCCGAAATAATAACGTGAAATTCAAGATGCAGAGAAAGTTTATTCGAATAAAGGCGCATCATTAAATTTCAAAAAATTGCGAGTCATAATTGCAAATGTGGGGAGCAATCCGAGGCACATTGTTCCGAAATGAGCGCATTTAGCCTTGTAGCGCGTATTATCAAAATTGGAAGTCATCTCTCATATTTCAAGCCGGTATAGAACATGCATTGCGAGTATGAATTGGTTATTAAAGACGTTCATAGAGTTAGAGGAAGGAGGCAATAAACACGGCGATCCGGGCGAGGTTTTAAAAAATCGCTAGATAGATGTAAAAGCTACTGTGTATGAACAATATTAGCTTAGAATGCACTGACCAATTTCAAACGCGAGATGTCACTTTGTGATGGATGGATTCGTTATTTTTGTATTGTCATGTCCTAACAATGGCATTTTGGTTGAAGACGTCACACCAAGTCACCAATGTTTAGGCGGAAATACTGCGAGAAGCAGCAATACACTTTTAAGTTTTCAATGAGTCAAGTTAGGGACCGAGGCTAAAGAGCGTGTCTCCTGTGCTGCGCAAACAGCGTGAATCAACGAAACGTCCTTTTAGAAATCAATGATCAAGAGCAGAAGACATCTCTGCAAGAGTCGCAGTTTACTTTTCGTGATTGCTTCACTAGGGACCAAGGGACGACAGCTATCTTTTAATTGCGCTGTAAGTTTTAAATAAGGCAATTAGGCATCTCGCGAAATAAGTAATTGCGAACTGGTTCAAGCTTCCAAAACGAACAATAGATGGTCAGCTCGGTCATCTCCTCTATTTCAGCCATTCCTAAGTAATGAATTCTCAAACAATGCAGTTGTTGTAGTACAGCAAAACGACTATTTTTGAACTTTTAATTTCAAAATGTTTTTAAATGCCCAACGAATTTGCCAGTATGACCAAATGGTAAACTAAAGTAAGCAGCGAAAGTTTGGCACTGGTGCTTCAACAAAAGCCTCGAATTGGGGATGGGGAGGTTCAAATCGAAAAGCAAAATCGATTGTGGATCAAAAAAACGCTTGACATGAAAAATGTATGCATCTCATAAAAGGAGGTTCAATATTCAACATTGCACTACAGAAAATAAAAAATGCATAGAAATGTACTTGATGTAAACCTTGGCGATTTTGCTAGAGAGAGAGCAACGGACTAAAAGCCTTGTAGTCAACTTGACTTTTCGAAAAAGTAAACAAGAAAAGTAGGAGAAGAATAAATTTACTAATATCTTCTGGCCATGTTTACTCCAATCTGGTCAAGGAAACCAGCAAATATCCGCAATTGCATGAAAAAAATTTAGTCGTTCAAGAAAGCCATGCAGAAGGCCCTTGTTTGCACAATATCCCATGGTTGAGGACAATGGTAGAGAGTTGTTTATCCGTTACGGATGACATTTTTACTAAAATTTCCCTATTCATGAAATTTGCTCTGAAGTATTTAAAGATATTGAACGGGGCAACCGTCATCTACGCGTGAAGCCGTGTTAGAAACTCGGAAAACAAAACATTAAAAAACACGTATTTACTGTATGCATTGGTTTTCTTGGGTTTCACAAGCGGGAATAGGTTAATTACTTTCCATTTAAAAAGTAAAACGCTCTCCAAGTATCATATCCCGACCCCTTCCTTCGATAAAAAGAAACGACCGTGCCTCCTTTAAAATGTGAAAGATCTATAACGTGACTGTACTTTTCCTAGAGTCCACCGAGTACATTTACCAGAGTTAGCTTCTTCCGTCTGTATCGTCATTAATAACTTAAAGCGAACGAATGCAGACAGATATCAGAATAATCTTCGTCAACCGTTTCCATAATCCAGTTGTTTATGAAATGTCAACTGCGCCTACTTTGCAGTTCAAGCGCAATTGATTGCCAAGGAAAAAATAAATTTCAACAACAAATATTTGAAAAGAAACCTTGGTATGTATCCTTATCTAGACGTCAAAACGAACGTACTGAATGACTCGTGCTTTAAAATTTAGAAAAAGATATACTCAGAAATAAGGATCAATAGACTTGAAATTTAATCAAAATAATTTTTTTTTAAAGAAAATCGGATATAGCGGATCTAGGGGGTGGCAGCTGGGTACATACGACTAGGTACACCAATTCGATTAAATTACCTTTTTATATCATAGCTATGTATGCATCACGGGTTAGGGGTATTTACCAATTAATTCAGAAATCTGGACATTTTTAGAAAGACTCGAGGTAGCGAAAAAAACACTTGTATTACGTCACCCCCTGTCATTGCTTTGTCTGTATCCACCAACCTGCAGCACTGCGTGGTAAGGCAACGCAGCCAAATTATAGTAACATCGAAGGTTTCGGTACTTTGCCCATTTATAAACACACTATGATTGCATTTCTTCCTGTTTACCAAGATTTCCCAGAATGTCGAATGGACTTGGAAGCAAATGCGCTGCTGGGTGATCCGCTTACGAATTTCTGTTCGCATATTCGCATCAGATTCTACGAATGCCTTCAGTAAGCAGTGCAGCAAGCGATATCGAGCGCCATCTGTTGGATAACAAATCACTCACGGTGCCCAAATGGCTAACTTATTCGAACGTGCTATTTCAAAAGTTTTTTTGTGCCATTTCAAGCCTATATTTATCTTTTAATACTTTCCACATACAGGGAATTCATGAAAAGTTTAGTTTGGATGTAAGAATTGAACACTGATCAGCATTGTTGATTCTTATAGACGAGATCTTTTGATAGGCCAATTTTATCAATATTACGAAACATTGTGTCGGTTTATACGCGAATAACAACTGATAGTTATTGTTAGCTTTAAGTTAACAGAAAGTCAGTTTCGCATTGATGCTGGTGAACATCAAAATGCGATGGTAACCATGCACTAAATAAATAAATAAAAAGGGATAATATCCTTGCTGACATACAGTAAGGACCGTTCTGGGTTTACTTGAATTGTACTTTTCGAGTGACCGACTTTGCACATCGACAATTCGCAAGTAGCTGCCCAGAGTATTGATGGGCAACGAGGCATAGAGAAGCCCAAACCCCAGCAAAGTTTAAATGACGCCACCTAGCGGTCGAAGCAAACGCAGACGCAAAAGGAGGCGGTCCAGGACGCATTTCATAGGCATGTACAAAGATAGCGGTGCCAGAGAGTACTTACCAGAAAGCCGAAGTACCGAGGACAAGGAAAGGGTAAGGCGGTGTCAGGAATTAAAGTGGAACATCCATGGCCAGGGTCCGTTCCGGATGATCGGCTTCAAAAGCCCGAACCGGCGATGGACAGAGCATCTTGTCAAGGCTGCGAGATCCGTCCAAATGTCCCTGTTTGGACATTGCGGTTTTCATCGAAGGTTAATGGCCGGGATCAGCGGGTCAGAAACGACTCGTTAATGACTAACTACGCACCGATGGAGGCCGCCGGAATTCGGATTAGCGCATCCACTGGTAGAAAGCGCGAACAGAAATCCGACGAGCCTGGATCGATGGCAAGATGACTTTGCCGAGCTTCCTTCTTCGCCCGCCAGGCTTCGCAGGCGCGGATGCTGCGCTCAGCCACTCACTCGGCCATGCTTGCGCCATCTAGCGACGTAAACCTGAACATCTCTCTTGATGGGCATTGTTGTACTGAAACTGAAAATAATGTAATATGCAGTAGAACCCGGGAGAAGCAACTGCTTGATTTCGGAATCGCTTCGCCGCTTACTATTTGAGGTTCAGGACGCCTAACACTTTTCGGTTCATTTCAAAATACATGTATAACAAGATAAAAATTAAGCTGATAAAAATATCTCAAGTGTTCTTTGTGTTTAAGGGGAAACTAAATCGAAACCGAGTATCGCAATACATTCAATTCCGATTTATAAATTATTCACGTATGCGTCCTTCATGAAAAGGGTCTTGGTAAAATGCAATTTAGGGTACTAATCTTAGTACGAAAGCGCAGGCTAGTATTGCATAGTTCATGCAACTGCTTTATAAAATCCCACATATTAAATAAGACAAATGTAAATTATAAAGAAGTCAAAATTCACCGCAAAAAAGTATTGGGGCAGTATAAAAATGTTTTAATGACATAGTAACTTAATGCCACTGTTAAATTGGTATGGTGTGTGAAGCATGTGAAGTACACATTTGCATAATCAAGCGGATCCTTAACGTCCCTCGTTCACATTAGTGCACAGGAAAGTGTATATACGTGTATATGTACCTGCCTTAACAATACAGAAACAGGCTATACTGTGTATTGCTGGATATTTGCATATCACTAGATATTTATACAGGGGGTTTAGTAAGGGGGATGAGAATATGGAACTTGCATACTCCTCATACTCCGCATAACACATTTACGCTTAACCCTGGCTCTTTTAAGCATTTTTATTATGTTCAGCAAGGAGCTCAAAAATTGAATAATAAATAAAATATAAAAAGTAGTGAAACCTTATTCATATTTATGCATGCATTTCTTCAGTGCATGCATATTTAAATCCCCATGCGTTGTACAAGAACATTGACACACTTTGAAAGCGTGCAAACTGCGGCCTAAAATCGTGAGTTTCGCTTTCGATAGGGCGAAGCAAACCCGAGAAAAAGCTCGTTGACGGCCTGTTCACCCTCTCATAACGAGCGTTCAAAAATCTCGACGCTAATCAAAAGTTAGAGGCCCTTAGTGACCAATGCGCCGTAACGGTGGCAGGGTGTTGGGGAGCAATCCATAAAGGAAAGCGGACAAAGCCGGGCAAATGGGAATAAAAGTCGCGGTTGATAACATGGATGAAAAAGTCAAAGAAAGTGAAGCCCAGATAGAAATCTTCGACGGTGTAAGAAAATCCAACCGAGTTTTATCAATACACTCTTTCCACCAATCCGAAATGTTTATCGACTTCAATGCTTCGCTAGATTTTTTGCGTCTTCCTTCGTGGTTTTTTGGTCACAAGTTAAACAATCCAATCTTCGAACGTCTTTTTCAGTCGAATAAAACAACTATTGCATTTTTCATGAAGTTTGGAAAGGGTGCTAATGCAAGCCCCGCGTCCATGGTGTTGCCACACTTCAATCATTTCTTTGGAGGAAGGAAAAGATCCTCCGTTTGGTTCTTTTTCGGATGAGAGAGGAACAGAAGGAATGTTAAAATGCCATAATAGAAGTTTACTGCGGTTCACGTTGCACATTCTATCGTTGCTCTATTGCAACGGCACTTTTAAGGTGGATAATTTTAAGATGTTGAATGTGCGACAGGAAAAGAAGCGATGCGAGTCTATTGTGATTGGTCAAAAGTCAGAATTTGATGAAATGGCACTTACAAAGCGTCTTTTAAATCAAATAATTTATCAGATTAAGTTGCAGGATTTTATTCATGACATTGTCTTCTAAATGAATCTGGCCACCTTCAATCGTCACAATGGCAGGCTGTCCTTAAAAATGCGTACCATAATATTTATGTACATCAAACCAATTTAAAAACAGTTTTTAAAGATATCTCAATTAAAAGAAAACATTTGAAAGTGTTTTGAAATTGTGAATCAAACTTTAGGTCAAGTTTATAAATCAGAGTTTAGATTGAGGTTTAAAAAAATTGCATGCTTATGGTTTCATATCGACGTGATTCAGAAACATTTTAAATAAAAATAGAAAAGAAAATACTTGGAGGTTTTCGATCAATTTCATTAAAAATAATTGATATACATCCCCTATGATATTACTATATTATAATATTGAAATACATTTTCTAATTATATTCTATTTAAATTGAGATCTACAACTGCAGACTAAATTAGAATATCAAAACGAGTATTTCATTTCGATTCCATTACATCTCGGGTCCACCAAATTAAACAAATTTAATGGATCTACTTCCCCAAATTGAAATTAGGTCGCAGGAAGTGCACATATACTATTTTTTTTGATTCCCAGAGATGAAATTATGCAGCTCGTTTCAAATTACCAATAATGCGATGATATCCCAAAATATAGCTTTAATTCTGCATGATAAGTAGCTCACCACTCCGCAATCTGGGTCCATCATGTCGCTGAAGTGCTATTGATTTCAACTTTCTTCGAGGTTTTTTGGCGGAAGACGTCTTATTAGGATTAAGTAAAGATGCTCTATTGAATTATTTTCGCATCAAGTGGGGCGTCCCAAGTGGGCCCGAAAACCTGCTAATTATTGATGAATCCATCGGGAATCGCGATGAGTGTTACAGCTATCCTTTCGGGAAAGCCTGCCATTGGTTTAATGGCTTGTAGGACCCAATCTAAATGAAATCTCAGGTTTAGTAGGCGCCGTTTTTCGCGTTGTCCTCTCGTGTGTTTTGGTAATCAGATAGGCCGCCTTTGCAGGCATTATCAAGGGCGTTAATTTCGTTACTAAGCGCAGGCAAATAAGCCGGTGCCTCTCAAACGGGGTGCTAATTGCGATGCGATACACATTAGCGTAGAGACCATGAACCGTTTAGATGGAAAGAGATAATATTTAATTAAACATTATCGACGAGTGCGGTTGGGTACCGAGGAGCGATGAAGTCGGAAATGTCACCGGTGGTGGTGTCAAAAAAAATTCGGGACTGCAGACGAATCCAATAATTATTTAATGTAGCAATGGAAGTTTATCCCACATGCAGAATTCATAATGCAGGCACATTTCTAGCATTTATATTATTTATAATGTTGTCGTTAGTTTATTGAACAAATGATAACCCAAAATAGAACGCGAACAAATTCGAAAATTGATCATTTCGCGTATGATCATGAATTCCTAGCAGTTTTCTTGTTGCTGATTATCTGGATCATTAATTATTCATAATAAGCTCTGCGATGATATTACTTCCTAAACCATGACTGAGCTCTTTTAAGCCGATGAAGCTTTAATACCTACCATATTATATTGCCACACAATAAAAATTAAAAAAATAATAAAAATGAAACTTTTTTTAAAAATTGAAAGAACGCCGATACTTTAAGACAATGCCTATGAAATGATGATAACAAAAAATTGCGCACGATCGATTATGAGCAAAAACTGCAAGCTTATCTTGCCACATTTGCTTAATACATTTTTGATCAGCAGATGGATGAAGTAAAAGTATCATTAATGGATCTCTCACTAACATATTTAGCAAGATTGGAAAATGCAGTAAATGAACCTATACCAAGCCGGTATTACTACCTGGTCCATCTATTTCGCAGATCCTGTTGTTGAAAATTACAGTACGGTAGCTTTGAAATATTAACGCCATCCAGAGATCATTTGAAAGCATCTTCTTTCCACCATATAAACCTAACAAAGCTAGCGAGCGCATGTTATGGCCACGTAACGATGTCAGAGTAGTTGTCAGCAGTGTGGCAGGGCAAAACTAGATCTCAATCAGTTCATTTGATCCTCGTGTCTTAGACTGCAGAAGAAGAAGCTATCTGGTTCCAGCTCCGTCTGCGTTTTCAATGAATTTTTCAGAAGATTTTCCATCAAAGGTTTCTCACATGTCCGCGGAGTTTGATTAACGACCAGCGGATTACGCGCTGGAGTATCGGATAATGAAAAAAACTAAACTAAAAAGTGAGCCGAAGAGGAAACCTTGTTTTGATCTGCCCGGGGAAAAAAATGATAAAATAAGATTGAATTGAATGGTGTAAAAGGGTATTACTTCGATGGAAGGCTGCAGGAGAATGCCTCGAAGAGTGTTTGTGTGACACCCAAAATATTGCGGAATTAGCCTCCCCAGCGCCATCCTCTCACGCATCATCATCCTCAATCAAGCGAGCCTATCGGAGAAATAAACAATGTTTGGAAAATCATTGTGAACGACAAGGGGTATTGAACCGCGAAATATACGATCAATCTTCCGTTTCCGCCATCAATATTCCGAGCAGCACAAAAAAACCGTCTGCATTGGAACACAATCAATTAAAGATACGTCATTTATCTTCCAATAAAATCGTTCGCCAAAGAGACAAATTTCACTGCATGCAAACTTGCGAAGATGCCAAGCGTGTCTTTCTGCTGATCGATGCACCATCAGATGACGTCTTCGGCGGCGTCCAAGAGATGGCGCCAGCTTCAGCGCTCTGGACACCAGGAATGGAATGGAACGGGTAGCTGAAACTCTCTAATTAAAGTTAAAAAAAACCATTTTTATGTATTTCAGGGTTCTCCAAAGATCAAGGCTTTTACTGTTATTGTTCAAAATTATTAGAGACATCTACCCATTCCATTCTATAAAAATCAAGACTCTTTGGCGTTTCTTGTCAGTAGCTACAACTGTTACGCTTTGTAACATGTTTTAGATGCACCACTGGCATCAGTTGATGCGAAGCCTGGGGAACACGATACCAGCGGCTCACGCATTATCCTTGACTGCTTTGTAGAAAATAAGCAATTTATTGAGAAAAATACAAGCGTGTCATGAAATTCCCAATTCAATTTGGTTCACTGAGGTATTTTTCGCCTGAAATATTGGCATTTGTGAGAACAAACAAGTATGCCCCTTGGAGGCGCTGACTGGTGTGCCAGTCTTATAGTAATGCTTAGCTGTAAATGCATATTTGTTAATATTTTAATTTTGAAACGATTTGTAATTTGATAAAGCATCTCATGCATAGACTTCTAGAAATACATTAACGCATTTCTTATCATTTCATGTCACCACTTATCGCCACGTGGATTTTAGTCTGTATTTGCACTATTTGTAAGCAGTGCATGTGTCTTATCAAATATCCATTTCTTAATGGATATTTCACTTAACTTATGAAGAAATATCAAATATCTGCTTGGCAATTTTAAGATTTCAATCAAATTAACTGTCAATAAAAATAACGGTACATTTCCAAATAATATGACGTATTTTTGGTCATTCGACGTTTAACCTTGCAATAACTAGATAATTAATTCGGGATAAAACTTTAAAAACGGCGTCAATTTAGATGAAACTTGGCTTTACAATTAAGAGATCATTAACTCGGTATCAAGCAAAAAGTCACCAAAACGTTCTTAGCTATTCTGGCAAGCAATTTTCCTTGTTTTTTTCCTTCAGAAGACATAGCGTACAAATTATTTGCTAACTCGGTACGAAAAAATATTAGGAAATGACCTCATCATTTGGTGACATTATTGTAAACAATCATGTCGTTCCAAAATCGATTCCAAAAAAATAGCCTGCCTAAACATGCATTAATTTGCGGTGTATTAACCACCTATTATCTTTATAAATACATTTTTTATTGCATTAATTGCAAATCATTTGACAGTGAGCATAAACATTTGATGCTTGTTAAAAAATAATATCAAATCGGCATAAAACAAAGTCGGTGTGAATCCTGATTTGCAATTTCATTATTTATCTGGAGCTTTGATGTAACTGACCATTATTTGGTGCATCTGTCTCCATTGATGCCTCTGACGTAATTCAGTTTATGATTAAATTTAGATTTTGCAAATGCTGCGAATTGTATGTCGATCAAATATTACATTTTAATCAGTTGTTTACCGTCAATGTTATTTCCCATGATAATTTTTTGCTGTTTTTATAAGCTTATGATCTTTGGAAGAAACAATTTAAACAAAAGCGCCGTAAGTTTATTGATTTGCGACTTGCTCAACTTAGTCACTATGTGGCAGCTCTGTATTTCCTGTGTTTTTCTCCTAGCACATTATCCGTATGAGCTTCCGTAGAGTTTTGTGAACTAGGGAAAGATCAATGAAACTCCTTCAATGAATAACAGCGCTTCTGAGCCAAGCCTTTTATCAGACACCCTTCAGCGTTTGCGCTGCAAATGTTTATCTACAAAGCACATGACATTATCATTACAAGAACTGCGTTCAACTGCGCACTATTTACCAACAAGTCTACTCAATGTTTAATCATTAACTGCAACATATTTGAAAAAGATATTAAAAAACATTTAGAAAAGAAAATAGAAAGGTTAATGAATTCAAAGTGCAGTTGAAATTGGTTATAAAGATTGTCAAGTGACCGACACATTGCTCGTTATATCCGCTACTTTTTATATCTATAAAGACCTAAATCCGCCGTACAATTTACGCTATGTATTACTTTTTTCCCGCAATAAATAAACTAGTTTTACATGTACATACTACTAAGCACTCCAGTATCAATAAATTTGTGAAATTTTATTGACAAATTTTCAAATCATGAAAATTGCATGTGATTGTATGCTAGGTGTGTATTATGCCCAACCAGATGTTCGTTTAGTTACATTTTGCAAGCGAAAATTTGTCAATGGGGGTATCTTAGAGTAAATTTGAAGAGCGTATATCACACTATGAGTAAGGACAATTATAAGCAAATTGAGATTTTGGGAACTTGCATATTGTTTGTGCCAAACTGGCTCAATATCCAAGAGGTAGCCTATAATATTGTAGCAATATTTGTTCGCTAACATTTAGTATCATGACTTTCTACAGTTTAGCATTAGAATACTGGATGTTTTCAGTGCATTGGTATTTTTATAACTTGAAAATGTCACGTTTATTCATAAAACGTTAACGAAATGTAAATTAATGTGGTGCAACCCTCTTTGAAGGTTTCTATAGCAAAATAGTTTTTTTCAAATTTATTAAATTTTTGATAAATAAATTTGAGTTGAGTTTTTGAAAGGAATTTATTTTGTTCGTTCCCTAAAAATACTGTATATGCGTCATTACATTAAATTTGTATTTCTCCTATTATATTTACTGAATTAACTTGCAAGATTTTCTATATTTTATATAGAAAATCTTGCAAGTACACAAATATCTCGCTTTGCAGACAATTACCAAAATAGGTTCAAGATAATTTCCAAGAAAGTTAGCTGTAAAGCAAAATGCTTTGTAAGGAAAATTATTTTTACATATGTCATGATAAAAACATTACATTGCATGCCATATTTGCTTGCATATACATATAAGCCGTATGCCGAAATTGAACCGTAGTTTTAAGAAAGATTAGAGTATTTATTAAAAATAATGTTTTGCTTCCCTGATTTATCTGCTGAATCAAGAGGAACAAGAAAAGCCTTTGGTAAGTTAGAACATCTGGCAGTCAACACGCTTGGCTGCATAGTACTGGAATAGCACATTATCCGATTTGAACTTTTCTGATCGAAAGAATGCATCAATTAATTAAATGCATAGTTTTTGCATACCCATATTAAATTTCTTTAAATGGGGGAAACGGATAAGAGCTAAGGGCAGAAACCATGGTTACCGGGGCACTCTAACATCCTACCTGCATTTGTTTGCTTCAGAACGAATTTTCCTCTCTCATTCAAGCCTGGAGAGCAACACGGCCAAGTCAGCTGATATATAAAACAAGAATGATTGTGCGGTCTTTATAAGGGATTTATGTCGAGTTTACTTAAAAACTTATAGCTACTGTCTACCATTTCTGTTTCTACGAGCAGCCCTACACTGCTATTCGGCTAGCTAATTATGTTCAAACATTTGAGAGCAAATAGCATGAGTTGCAGGAAGTCAGAAGATAGCTCTCTAGCAATTATGATGTCCATTTGTAAAATGTTTTCACAATTCAAACCTTACAATAGCTGATTGTGATCTTGCTTTCAAGTTGGTATTTGATGATTACTTAAAATGTTACCAATTAGCTACATGTAAATCAATTAACAGGAATCGCTGCTAAAATCTACAAATGCTCTGACTTTTCCATTAAATGTCCTTTGAGTCACTTGGTTCCAAGCACACTTTTCTTTCTGTTTCTATATAAAGAGTTATAATTTGCATTAAAATTGTTTGATTCAGCAATAGTTTGATTCTTTTTTGAACTACTCTTAAAAGTGACATTATAAAAGAATAAGATTCTTCAAAGTTTCATCTTTTAAGTAGAAACCAAAACACTCTAGATACATACACTGTAGCTCAAGATTTTCAGAAATTGACAACAGGCTTCAATGATACAGCCAATACTGATCAACTTAACTTTAGATTTTTCATAATGCATCAAGCTAGTGCATTTCCAAGAACTTGCATACCACGTTTAGTATCACTTGGTACAATTCTGCAAAGTTTACTTTCAGATGAGCGTATTGATTTTGCACTGCTCTTCTTCGTTTCACAATATCCATTTCAAGCACAGTCAAGTAGGCTCGCGAACGGCTTTGCATCAGTTTCGTCTTCCATCTATTGAAGTATGGGCTCCACGTTTTTAAAAATACTATGCCAACAGTTTAAGTTTTTTTGAAGTTTTATTAGAAAATTATTACTACATTATCGATTCCAAGAATGGCCAAGCTCTAACATTTATAACGAATCGTTATAATTAATTTAAAAAATCTACATGAAAGTAAATTGTCACTGTCACACACACACCAGAGTGCTTATTTTGATTACTTTCCGTATCTGTTGAAAAATGTGAGATAGCAATATCGAACGAAGCCTAGATAAGTGAAGTGGAAAAATATCTGATTCGCCTAACGTTCAAGCGTTTGACTGACAGGGATTTAAAATAGAAAATGCAAATGCGAACAAGTTCACCTAAAGAGCAATCAAAATAAATGAGATTTTCATCAAAGAATGGAAAGACAGTGTAGCGATGCAGAAAAGAAAGCAAATGGGATGATAAACTTAATCATTCCCTATTTAAAAGTCAGTTCTTGAAAATCCTCCATAATCTTGCTTTGTCTTAGTCAGCTGTCAACAGTGTAGAAGACCTTTAGAGGAATCAAGAAGGGTCGTTCAAAAGCCAGTCTCATGCCTCCCCCCTCAATTGCATCGTAATTGTTTCAAAGCTTGTCGAAGCTAAGGATTTACAATGCAAATTCTTTGGCATCAGGCATTTTAATCAAAGGTAAAACCATTTGAATAAAAAATATTCTTTAACTGTTTGATTAAACAGCGTAGTGTAAAATTTGACTACATGTATATACACTGGTTTAGTAACTATCAAAATATGAATGGTATTTTTTATCACCAATACATATATATTATAAAAATGTGATATATAACAATTTAGAATCAGAAAAGAATGAATTAAATTAACCTCTTGACATATTTAAGAAATGATCACATTTTTAACGATGCTTATTTTTGGCATTTTTTAATTACATTTATTCAGTTCAAAATAATTGTTGTATATAATAGCATCAGCCAATTAATGCAACATAGATTTGAGGTATTTTTTTTTAAAAAAAATTGCTTAAAAACAAACAGCACATGCACAAAGTACAAATTAAATATATAATTATTCCAAAAATTGTTTGGTGTTTTAAATCTATTTTTATCTGTTCGGATATAGAATAAACTGGCCTGACCTGGCAAGCCCTAAACCCAAACACGGGTACAAACGTTGATATTTAGAACCGTCATTGTCATTTAGAAATCTGTTTTTGAAAACAACTGGATTGACGCAATGGCGAAACATTCAATTATAATTTCCTTAATGGACACAACTGGCGTATTTTTCTGATGGTAGGCCATAAAGCGAATTCGGCTAATGGAATTCGAGAAATTGACCATAAAAAGATATTGTTTTCAAGCCAGTCTAAGTTTGGAGCCTGGTTTATTGACTGTTGGCCGCCAATGGGCATAACAACACTGGGTGGGAATTAACGACATTTTGAAGGTAAAGATAGCAACGTCAACAATAGCAACCAACAGCTAGTGTATATGTATACAGCAAAGGAATACCAACGCTTCATTCATCAGAGAACACGAGTGCGACGAGCATGGACCATAAACACTAGCGTTCATTGAAATTTCGGACGCCAGCAAATTGGAAATGTTCGAGACAGGACAAGATGTCCATGCACCACGACTGACCAGCAGACATCTTGACGGATCATTCCCCTCTTGATGCATTATTTACGAACGATAAAGTTCTTGCTTTCCTAATGCACAAAGCTCAATTGACAAAACATACGAATGACAGAGGTAAAGTGGGTGCCTGGATGGACCATTTGCAATCATGTAAAGGGCATGATCACGTGATGACCACTCATTCAGTCACTCTACTGACAATGTACCATCTTCAACAATCCGAATTGTATTGTACTATGAAGCGTCCTAAAATAGTGGAATAAGCACACATGGTGCCAGGTGGTTGGAAACTTCAATATCTCTGCTGAACAAAATCAAACTCCTATCCGGGCAACAGACAGCCCTAGCGAAACTTTACATGCATTTCAATGTACATGTATCATGTATGAAACACATTATCGATCAAATAAACACATTTACTTGACCTTACTTCTTTGTAAACAACCAAATCTCTTGATAACTAGTGTACATGCCTTTATAGAATATTTACGTGTCCTTAACAAATGTATGACATGTAATACACATTTAATGCAAGTACTTAACATGTTTATGGCATGCAATTATGTTTTATGCACATATTTAACACTTGTGTGATTTGTAAAATCACGCCTTTTCTAATAAATCGAGTCAAGGCATGTTTAGTATTTACTCTCGATACATTTTGCAAAGTAAGCAGGAAATGGAATTTTTTCTAGCACTGTATGCATGCGTTTCCCAGAGCCGCCATCTTTTTACATCCTTCTACCTTATCAGAGCTGTACGGTGTAAATTGTCAGCAACGAGGTAACAGACGACACGGTTTTCCAGAGTTGCATCCTCGCAAAAGGCACGCGTCCAGGGTAGAGTCTGCAAGAGGCTCTTTTCCATTCTCATCCAAACATTTTAAAAGCTGAGCCCGGAGGGGGGCGGTGGCACGCATTCGTTTGTATTAATCAAAGAGCTCGAACAATATTGATTTTGCGTGTTTCTATAGTCTCGCATTGAAGCAACGGAGAAAGGAATGCTTTCATTGGGAATTGGCATTGTTCGTCCATCGTGGAAAAGATGTCTTCACCAGCCAGAGAGAGCAGAAAGAGAGGCCCGTATTCAAAAAAGCGAATTTTAATCAGTCGCTCAATGCATTGCGGGAAGCCATTAAAATAGTCTCCATGAAATTAAAAGCAAAATTTTCATCTTCGAATGCA
>JAQIXS010001271.1:0-31766 GCA_034700785.1 Rossiulus vilnensis | reverse complement strand
GTAGCTCCGGAATGTCATCCCGTACTGCACACAATAGAACCACATTCCATCACTCATTAAGTCTAGTTGACCTTCACCATCCTCAGGCAAATAAATATTGTTAATACAAATACATTACCCTAACACTTAAAAGGTCACATGAATGGTCAAATGAAAGGTCAGTCTTTCTAGAAAAAAAATCTCTTCCTAGCGGGCGTTTTTTGGCGTTCTTGAGATAATTCATGGAAAATTTAAGGGTTTGGGAGAAACATTACACGAAACAAATTTCGGGAGAAACATACAGTATATCCCTCCATTTAACCCCTTAGAAGGGTCATTCAACAAAACTCCTTATAGTGGGCTTTGCATTTATGAGTAAGTGAGGACAATTAACTTTAAACTTCTATATGTATATAATATATAGCTATCGATTGACTCGGTAATTTGGCCTTTATTATTTTAATGAGTGCAATATTGTTAGCCTTATGGGAAAATTGATTGCTGATGGCTAATGAGCTTGTTATACAGTGTTTGCTATGATCTTCTTGTTAGTAAGCTTGGTTGTTTTTGTTTATTAAATAATAAAGTGCATGCGTGTACATCTCAAGACACCATCTCTTGGGATGACACTATCAAGCAGTTAATCAATGAGTTAATTGGATGCCTCCTTTTGCTTTATTTAACTTAATTTTAGTCTAAGATCGATTACTTTGAGGGGCGTTTTCAAATTAATTTGGCATTAATTTTTTTTAATGGGCCTGCATTTCTTGCCTATTCTATTTGGAAAAAAAATCGTTTCACGTTGTGTTCTTTATCAGTTTGCTATAATGTGAATGTATAGAAATCTGCATGTACATGCAGGCGCTATGTTATATTATTGCAACAAGCTACTTTATTTTCAAACGGAATTTTAATCTAAATTATTTTAGAATGCATTCGGACAACACCAATTTAAAGTAGTTTGCTTGAATATTTTTAAATTTTCATGTATATTCCAGGAAATTTCCAAAGAATTTTATGGAAGAATTCTATGAATAGTTCATATAAATTGTGGACAGTTTTAAAATTACTTAAATGTTGGTGTTAGCTATAAAACTTCGCGGTTCGAAGGAACCGAGATCATCGGGCAGTTAAAGGACATTTTAACGTTATTTTTCAATATGAATGAACCTGGCAGTCTTAATTATGACAGAAATAATGTGCTTGTAAAGTAAAATTTGGGCTACTCGATTAAATAGCTAATTCTTCATTGTAATTTTTTTTCTTATTTGAAGGATTTTTAAGTGTTAACTTTGTCGATTGAAATACATGTATACTGGATTAATCCTTGAGCGTTACAGTGGGCAGTTTTATAAACAATTCTCATTGTATAAGTAAAGCTTTGGTAAATTATTTTCATAAGAAATCCCAGTAGAGTGTAATGCTGAAGAGTCGAGATTCTACAATTTCAATGGCGATTTTGACTTCATCGCAGAGTCGGTAGTTTTAATTTTTTCAACATTGAAATTCCATCAACATTGTCGCAATACGCGTGCTCTGCATTGTTAAACATCATAGAAAGGCACCGTTTTAAATTATTCAAAAGCGCTCTGCCGCCAAATATCTTAGCAATTTCTGTAAACATGATCACAAATAGCATGCATGCGCATATTTTCGAACCTTATTATTAATGCGAAGAGAGATTTGCTTTATTTCCCTTCTCGGTAACTAAATACATGTACATGTAGTCACGATATTGATTCTTTAATACCTTAATAATTTTTATTAATATTTTATATCTGCACTTTATTGAGAGAGACATAAAATCCTCAATATTGGACTCCTTCAGATAAGTTGAGCAGCCGTGAGTAAAATGAATGATATTCTACCTAGCTGGGAGCGTTTGTACATCTGCATATGTTTAATATATGCTGATTTACATGTATATTAATCAAGAATATAAAATGCGGAGGGGAAATGCTTGAACGTGGAATATGGAAGCTTGGAAAGGCAACGTGCATGGTTGAAAAGGATGAATGTTGTTTTATTTAAGTTGCTAATTTTGAAGATTTAGGCTAGATTAGACTCTAAGCCTAACGTAATTTTCTTTTGTTGCATTGCATTTTATTTGGCAGTGCTCTCTTTTTTTTTGCATATGATTTTATCATTTTTTTCCACGAAATACTTATGAAGTATTTGGACGAAGAAAAAAAACTTCTGCTTAACCTATTAAACATGTGCTGTGCATACCTTCGTATGAACTATGTGAACAGCTTCGAGCAATTCTTCTGATTGCTGCATGTGTTATTTAAACAAGTTATAGAAGGATTTAAATTACATTTGTCAAGTAATCTAATTACCAAAGATCTGCATTTCAAATGGGTTAACTCCTGAGTTCTGGTTTGATTTAGCGGCAAATAATTAATATTTCTGGCATGCACTGAAGCTAATGGCATAACGCATTAAACGCTCGCTTAATTTTGCTGCCTTTTCTTTAGTTGAACACATGGGTTATTAGTCAGATTCATTGTCCCTGCAGTCGTAAATGTGCTGCATATGTCATATCCGAAGAGTATACTGCAGATGAACGATTCGTACCATATGTCACGGCTGACACTGCGTAGTTTTACTGCAGCACCTATAGACTTACTATTATGGCGAACCTTCACGAAAATCTGTCGCAAGTTTGTGATATTGAAAAACTTTGAAATAGCGTCCAAAGTTATTTCTTCCATTTTAATAATAAAGTTGTATCTGCATGGATTTTGCCATTTACCTCCTCCGTGGCTGCCAATATGGGCCTTTTTGCTGAAAGCAATTCTTGCGAGCGAATGCGCTTTGCTGCTCTGGACTTTGAAATGTCCTCTCGGTAATATCAATGTAGTTTAAGCAGTTTTACGTGAATTGAATGCATTTATGGGGAAAGGGTGGCTGCAGTGCCCAGACAAACGTTGATGGGCTCTAAGGATGCCAGGCGCTTTTGTGCGCGGTGGTCGATGGACATCAGTTCATTGTTACATCCACTGACAGAGCTTGTTCAAATGGGAGTTGGTCAGTGTGGCGGTTGTGAGAACACGAGCGGAGATAGGCGACTGAGCCATTATGAATGGAAAAAGCGTTTCTTCAGGAACTATGATTCACTTTTTTTTGCTTGGAGAAATATGAAGGTAAAATTCAATTTCTCTCTCTTCGGATAGCATAAGAGATTGCAGGGGGATACTGACTAAACCACTGCAGCAGTGCGTGAGCGCGTTTATTTCCTTGGGACTCCTTCAACCATTTTTGTTTATAAAGTGGAAGACGTCGTCAAATCGCATCAAATTCTAAACATCGTTTAGGCTGTGCTCCGGCTTCTCCAAGGATCAAAATGTAGTCGCGGTATATGCTTGCAGACTGCTGTACATTTTGATTTTGGGCTTAAAATAATACCATTTTCGCATTCTGTTTGTTTTCGCCGTTTTGAAAACAGTCAATTAAGTCACCTACCAATTTCCAGGTTGTTTTAAAATTGGTTGAGCTAATGAAGATTAAGAAAAATTGGAAAACCAATATTTCAATGTTCTATGATCAAATGTTAAAAACCAGAATTAACAATCAAGCTTAGTTGTTCTCGAGTAAGCCCATTCTAGGTTCTAATATTGCAAATACCTCGTTATACGCATTAATGCATCCCACCGTGCATCAAGTCACGAAACATGTATTGACTTGTGGCGCAACTTACACTGGAATTAGTCCCTATTATGCGCTCGTGTGTTAGATTTCAAAGTGGTTTTGTTGTTGCCAATATCTTCAGATAGAACAAATTGAGAATTAAAAAAAAAGTAATTTGGTGGAGCGACAGACAGTGGGTTTTGTCTGTATGTCATTGAAATAACAATCATCCTGTATAGATTAATGCTTCTTTTATGGCTGGAAATGGGTCCACGCATTCAATCACGCTTCATTATAATTTCTAAGTTGCATGTCTTTCGGTGGTTAACTGCTTATCAATTGCCTTCATCTGTATCTATTAAGGTTAAGGCAAGAAATACCGAGGGAGTGGGCTTAGAAAATAGACATTATCATTCGCGCTGTTTTCTTCAACACCATTTTCCTCTCCATCTTCATCTCTTCTTCACTTCTGCATTCAACCATCTTTTTCCTGTGTACAAAGGAATCTCATTACCACAGGTCTTCAGAGACTGTGTGAGTACACTTTCCCTCTCTTACAGAAAGCAGGTCCTATTATCTGATGGACTGTTTATTGATTTTATATCGGTTGTTCATCGTCTTGGAAGGTGAAAGGATGAAAATGTTCACTTTGTTTAATGGCATAAGAAGTGTTAGACTTATAGGCGTATAGTCGAGGTTTGTGTTTACGGTATACGTATATGATGGACATTGCGTTGCGGTTCAACGAAAGGACTGTGATAAGAGAAAATCACGTTTTAGCATGAGCTAGTCAGACTTGCACGTATAACGCATTCAATTTTGCGATAAGCCACTAGGATAAGAATAACAGTATTTTCCTTAGATTTTGCTGCTGTATGCAGTCCTGTAAATTTAGTTAATCCTCACATAGTATGCCTATCAACATCGAAATTTTCAATTTGATATCTTAGAATATTAGTATGTTCATGTGCAAAATATTGAGCGCACAGCAACAAAGCTACGCCCTCATGTAGGAATATTAAATAGATGCTGTTTGTCTGGCTTATTTGACAAATATCATTACATCTTACACATACAAATGGGAAAGTATGAGTTATAAAATTTTGCAATCTATTTGTTTGTAACGTAGAAAATAAGTAGTTAAAATTAAATTAGTGATAAATTAGAGAATTAGTAATTAAAATACCTTAAAGAATTTTTCATACTTTGCATAAATTTGTTCTTTAGAATTTACGAAGCACTTGTCATCGTCTTATGCATATCAACCACATTCCCATCACAGTTATGTAGCATTGTTTTGTGCACAAATTGCAGAAAATGCATTTCTTGAAAGTTTATGGCTACTTGCAACCTTTCTTTATTGAAACGCGTACTGATCCTTTAGTGGGACATTGAAAGAGGAGATCGATATCCGTTGCTAGTTATCTACTGTTTACTATTTAGGAAAAACGTCTAAAAGATATAACCTGTCATTGATACATGCTACTGCCCTTCTAATACTTTCTCTTTAGAAAAAAAAATGTGGCAATGCATGTCAGCATTTTAAAGCACATCTTGGGCCACTTCTTACAACCTAAAGCTTTTGTAGACTTAAGGATTGAATCCCATGGTTGTCTGTGCAAGTTGTTGTTTAGGTTGACATGCTGCGACTAAGATTGCATCCAATTGGGACATGGCAAAATCCCTGAGGCGGAACTCTTTGAGTGGAGGGAATCATGCGTATAGGTATGCACACGGATGTGCTTTAACTTTGTTTTCACCTTATGGTTTCATTCGGTATTTTTATGGATACCGTATGTCTTGCACTCAAATTCAGCGGCTCATTTGATTGATACACGCTGTTCATACATGTATACGCATGCATGATGTTACAGTATGATAAAGCTACATCCTGTTTTTGGATATTTGTGTGTTGAACTCAGCATACCTTAATTTCTTTTTGGACAATCTGTATTTAATAACTTGTTTTTCTTCTGAAAATGGCCGTATAAACCTTTTCACTAAATGGTAAAAGCTAGTGCTATGTTTTAATGAACTTTTCAGTGGGAAATGTCCTTTCGAATAGGTCAAAGATTTACTTTTGTTCAAAGCTTCACGTTCTGATCACTTGAATGCGTTCATAGACTTGCCCATAAAATCTCCAAATGCCTTAAAAGAAAAATCGTATAGAAAAGGATTAAGCAATCCTAGCATCATAGAAATGCTATAGATTCAACACGAAACTTAAATTTAAGAACTACCATCTATTATTTCGAAACGAAAACCCATCAAATATAATATAAATACATGTTCCTTCTGGCCATATATGGGCAGAAGGAAATAGACCTGAATGACTTTACATCTCTTTAATTTAAAGACATTCTCTAATTTATCCATAAAATGTACGTTGTACGCTTTCAAACCTTTTCCTCATCAGGCATGTATTCGGAAACGTAATTTAGATGCTAAACAGTGGCAAATTGTGATAGCTTTAAACGTATATATTAACTATTGTAGATTTATGCGCATGTGCAGCAATCGTGTACATGCATTTCCTTGTTGGACTTTCCTCGCAATGTTCATGTCAGATTTTTATCAGTAAGTGTATGCTGGTAGTTATTTTTAAATTTGAGAATTGCGCTCTTCCAGAGATAAGTTGCTTGAGAAGTGGGTTAAAGTGGGCCTTAGTTTGCAGTTCTCTGAAATGCATTTTATAAATGAATTTTTTGTTTTTCTCACGCTGAGTGCATGCATATATGGTGTAAATTAAGTATTGGCACATGATATGCGTGAAAAATCGATTTATGCAAATGCTTCACGCTTTTCTAATCAATTTAAAATACCGACGAAGTCAAGTCCGTTGATAAACACGCGTGTTGTGAAGTTACAAACACAATAACATTACAAATATTTGTTTGGCCTACATTTTAAAGACCGAATTCACTCGGCCATTTAGGAAATTGCGCCAATTTCCAACGCGGGGAAATACTAGAATTCCGGCCATATGTGGCCAAAACAGAGTTGCTATGGAGACTCTGCCGTAGCTATTTGTTGGCAATTATATTCAATTTACCTCTGACATATCGGAAACTATTTCAACGAATCCCATCAGTGAAAGTCGTAACCTACAATTGCTTTCCTAATTCAATTTAATTCGACTCATTTATTTACTCAGCAATTGTTGCACAAGAATCCTTTACCATACTAATCTCGTTCTGAGCATTTCGCATAAACAGTGATGCAGTCATGCCCGTTGGGAGGGCCAACCTTGGCTGTGATTGTTCTGCTCGTAGTGAGGTTTTGGGGGCTAAAGCAGGCGAAATTTACAACGAAGATTAATGACGACATGTGCATATACAGTGTGCATGTACATGCAGTCTCCAGTTTGCTGTAGTACAATCAGGTGTGACTATAGTCTGTATAACAAGAGAGTATACTGAGAATAAATCAATCAGCTATACTCAATGAGAGAAATTCCTAGAATTCACTATAGACAAACTATAGTGTTTCAATGTACATGCCCTATTCGTAAATAATGGGCCAATAGTAAGTCTCGTGTAACTTACTTGCCAATATACATATACAGTAGTCTTAAATATTCCAGATAATCTTCTTTCGATCTCCATGTCGTATTATTAAAAAAACGAATTTAATGGCTGCAAAAATGATTTATGGTCTGCCGACTGCTGCGAGCTGTCATTTCCATTTTTTAAGTTAAAAATGACAGGCGCGTGAAAGTTATTAAATTTTAGCTGGCATCATATGCATGTCTGCTGGCTTATTGTCAGAATTCGCTCAACAATAGACAGCCTCCCACCACGTTGCCGTAGATGTAATGACAATGTCCAAGGTTTTTTAATGTACTTTTTTATAGTTGTTATTCTGTCATCTCCAGATTATCAGACGTACAGTTCGCTTAAAACTTCTTCGCATTGCTTACATCCGACATGTCAGTCCATAAAGGTGACTGGATAAGTGTACTCAGTGAAAATGATGGCATTTGCATGTTTTAAGACCTACATGTAGTTTACCCATGTAGACACACATTCTGTGACTCCAGAATTTAAGTCGAAATCCCCAGTTTTATGGGTGAAATTGTGAACACACAAAATAATAATAAGTCTTACTGGAATTTAAGATGCGCGTTTTTTACGTTTATGCCTGATATATGAAGTAAAACAACACTTTAATGCATCAAAATGAGGTGCACAATGCTGATTTGAATTTGCCTCAGCATAAGCAATAACTTCGTTTATACTTCGCATTATATTGCTGTCTTTTTCACACTTTTATGAAAAACGCATCTAAAATGTTTGAAAAAATGGCTGTTACACTCTTTACGATGCTTCCCCATAACAAGATTTCATTTGTTGTGTAACTGATTTTAAGACGCTCTCCAGTTTTTGTTAAAATTATTTTGTGCAAGAAGTGCGTCTTATATTCGAGCAAATACGCTAATTGGGCTATTAGCTGTACCACTAACTGCGTAGGAAAGTACATGTACATGCACTCCCAGTGAGTATACTAGCAATGCCAATAGCGTTCTCCCAGCACCACCGCCGATCCACCACCCATACTATCATCTCTGGAAACAATGGGATTCATCCTTACGATGCGATTACTCTACTGGTGTCAAAACAGGTGTAGACACAATTTCATGCTTTCGGTACCTTTGCCAGCATACTAGCTGGGGTGGCTACTGGTATACGTAACTGCACCAATGTAAACCCGTTATTAGGTACATGTATCAGCCATACATATATAACTTGTTGTGTACACACAAGTGTGTATGCGATGCGTACAAGCGTGTAAAATAACATGATTCAAAAATGAGGTTCGTTAGTGCAGTCTCCGCAATCATTCACTAGATGATTAAATGAATCCGCAATATGCCTTCTGCATAGAAGACAGCGCTCTTGCTAATTTCGTGTATGTTATTAAAGTTTTTAATTGCAGACGACACATAAGATAATAAGAAAGCTGGTTCATGCTGTGACCAAAATTAAGTCCAATGAATATCTGGGGAAGTTATTAAATTGTACAATGTGTATACAGTATATTTACTATCAGTAAGAAATATTCCATGTGGTAGCGATGATGGAGCTAGTCACCACATCGTCTGAGTGTTCACCAACATCATCACAAAATTGTTTTGAAGTGGATTTCAATCGCGTAGTTTGCAAAATCTAGGATCGTTTAGTTAGTATGCAACTGAATGGATTCAAGATTCAACAAGTAGATTGGAATGACAAATTCTGCCACCATGGTGGTTGCAATCAGGTTAGCCGACTGAGTACATATTCAGTTATCTTTGTATGGCCTTCAACGTGAATCAAATTACTTCGATATTGATTTTGAATGTACTTTAAAATGGACAAATAAATACTTGAACTATTGGCATTAGCACGTCATCTTACACATCGCAATCTACATTAACCAATCACCTTTTTTGGGACGATTCGAAAACTTTACAAGCGTTGTTAACAGCTCGCCTATGCGTGATTCGGTGAAGGAAAATACAGGAACACGTGCTTTTTCTAATACATGTCGCCATTAATATTTTAGGATTATGGAAAATGCGTGTTTTGCATAGACCTCTGTTGCATCGCTCCGTTTCATTCATGGTCTTTTTCGCTGCCAGTCTTTTTTTCTTTTTTATTTAATCGAAGAATGACAGGTGTTCGTACGCAAATGCTCGTGCGCCTGCAGGGTCCTCGGAATGCAATATTTAATTTAATTCACGTAAGTGCATGCTTGGCCAAAGCTTGAGCGCGCGCAGTAAAAACAGGTTGCAAATGGCTGACGCACAAAAGGCACTAATGCGTTTTGCGTCTTGCGTCTTGGCGGCTTTTTCTGAAATTCGCGTCTTGCTTGGCGTCCTTTTTTCCCTGTCCCGGTCTCACGGAGTAGTTTGCCGATCAATCGATCGGTCGCCTACCCTCGCTCGGTTTCCATGCATATTTCATTACGCCCGAAATTAATGAAATTGCAAGAAGCTCGCATATGCCAGCGCCGTATTCCACAAAATAGTATGGTTTTATAATTACTAGTTACATTACTCGTAGCCTCCACTGTTTCACAAAACATTTATTTGTGACTTGTAATTATTACTCTGCATATCACACTCTATAGGACCATAACTACAAATAAAAAGTTTGTTATACAAAAAATGTCACTATTAGTATACCACTTGTGATGCCATGCCCAATTTATACAAATGAATAGACTTTCGGGGTTGTTTTTGTTAAAAGCCTGTGTTTTTAAAGGATTTATGATGTGGTCAAGTTGCAGTTAGGATCGTGATTTGTGACAATGAATTAAAGTAAGAGTTGGTAATGAAGTATATAAAATGGAATAAATTAACGATTTAGGGTAAGCCCGACCCAAAAGTATGTCCATCATGCAAAAATTACTTCAAATTTTTTATTCAAGTACTTGTTATAATGGCTAAATTTATTTAATGCATGTATATAATATACAGTATCATAGAATTAGTTGTCCATAAAAGTCTGAGTTATTTTTAATTTCAAAATGCTTCGTTTATTTATATAAAAAAAAATTAAATAAATTTGAAAAAAATCGTTTTGCGGCCTCCTAAACGGGATTTTTCTATCAACAAACCTCCGAAGGTGGTTGCGTAACTGTTTCTTATTGACTTTTTATAAATAAACAGGATAATTTCAAATCATAAAAACGTAACTCAAACCTAGTGGACAGTCGATCCTACACGGGGAAAAAATAAATTAACAAGTCAAATAAGTATTTGAAGCAAGAATATCTGCACCCATTATTAGTTATGAATTCACTTGCAAGTTATTAGTGAAATCTACAAGTATGTGCACCTATTTTGTGCTTGTAACGTGTAAGTTATTAGTGTTGTAGTTCTGTGGAACAGGTCCCAGGACTCGGGGAATCAACGGCAAAACACGTAGCCCTACTTTGCAATAATTGTCACCTGATGGTTTTGAGTGGAGGCGAACTTTGCCTGATTTTCGGCAATTAAATGGGGTGATCGAAGGAAGTGCGATGCGCTTTATGAATACGAATGCGATAATTACGGAGGGGGTCACGCTTTCTGGGGGAGCCCGACTCCAGCTTTCTATCCTTACTTAATGAACCATCGATGTGGCTTTCTCGCAATTGCCTCTGCTGCCTATTGAAAATCCATATTTTCTCGTCCTAACCGCGAGCTCGCAAATTCGCTACTCTGTCCTCCGTGCACTGTTTCGCAGCAAATCTTCCGTTAATCCCCCGTTCAATGACGGAACACCTCACACGTTGGGATTGGATGGAGATGAATTTGTGCGTGCTGGCTGCTGCAGAAAGCTCGTCCGTCGAAAATTAAGCCCGAGTAAATATTTAGCTTGCTTAAGTCGGTCGTTAAGCTCTGTTTAACAGCGCTGCAATAGTCTTTGCTCTTGGTAATCTTGCATTTTCAATGACAAAGTGATTTGTGCGTGCCTTAATTGGTTCCTGGAGATCTGTGGCCCTCTGGTGGTGACGGTGCAACTTGTGCATTTGCGAGCAAGATGAAAATCTCGATTCATATGCATTCATTGCATCGAGCATGCCTGGAAATATCTCCCTTAGCAATTTCCAGGAACGCATTTGCCGCTCTTACACCCCGTCAACTAACCAATTTCCAGGAACGAAGCAACCGCTGCCTACCCAAATTTGTGTGCAGCTTGCACCATGTTTTTTCATGTACAACGTGTTTTGGAACAAGGTACCATGTATAGGAATTTATGGGTTCCTATACATTTTTGTAGGCTCCTACACAGTCCTAGATTTCGCTCACCAGCTGCAACATTGGCACATTTCAAACATTTTCAAATTTTTATAAAACGCACTGTTTTCCGCAATGTTTTCCATAACATTACAAACACAACAACAAGTTAAAAATTTCACAATAAACTGTATTTAAAGGTGTGATTTATTTGAAACCCAACAGATTTACAAAAAAAAATGAATAATGTAAATTCTTAAAAACACATCCTGTAAAAAACCTACATATCATTACATCACTTGATAATGCCTTCATTTTTTCACCAATACAACTAACATTCATTACATAATGCAATATGTTCGAGCCAGCTTTGAGAGACACTGGTGTGACTGGTTGTTAGAGAATGCCATCTTGATTCTGCAGGCTGCATCAACTCTGCAAGCTGATGAACAAAATTCTCTGAAACCACACTGTGATGTCGCAGTGGTTCTTTTGTTGCAGTTGCTGTAAACATTAATTATTGGCTAGTGTAGTCTTGCTTCTAGGAGTTAGGGGAATGTTTTCTATTAACTATTTACCAGCTTAGTGTTAGGAAGGGAATGAAAATGTGAACACTTTTGGTACGTCGTCTAATGCACCTGTTATGCATCTATTAGTAAAGGAACAAGGTTGCCCCTACCCCATTGGGAAACCTTAAGTTGGTCATTACTGGTCAAACAGTGTACCTCCGCTCAACATGTTTTTCCTTAAGTATGGCTGAACGCGTGTTTTACGATCATGCTAAAGCATCTACGCACTTACACTGTTCCTAAAGGTGTTGCTTTTTCTCAATATCTAAGGCAGCTTCTGTTGGTGGGTTAATGTAATGGTAATTTAATACATTTACGTCGAAAGGTAATGTAGTTAGGATTTATTTGTTAACGCCTTTATGCCTCCGTGAAGTGAAAATCTCTTTCAGTTTCTCCTGCGGTCTCAGGTAATTAGCTAAGTGGTTAATTGGTGTGAGCGCAAAGTGCAAATGAAATCGTGACTTACGTTAAGTGCCCCTTGGTTCATCATTAATACCACAACAGTTGCGTTTTAGTTGATGGAGACTTTGTATTCAGGAAGAATGGGGGTTTTATTAGGTCTGTGGGCATTTCCGGATTGCCAGGCATAAGAATAACTGGAATGCACACTTTGATTAATTTAATTGTGAAATGCTTTGGTACATGTATCTCGCTTTCTCTCCCAGTTGAACAATTTTGTTGCATGAACTATCTCCAAACAATTTCTGAGATCGAGTTCCTTTAACTTGACATATGTTCCATATGCAGGCTTGTTTGTAAGCGAAATTGGACGTTTTTATATCATTTGACATGCAAAACATGTGCCTGCCCTCACCTCGTTTGTTTTTGTTACAAGTGAAGGCAGACAAATGTCCATTACCTTGAGGTTGGTTGGATTTTTATCTGCGGCGTCGTTATTCTGCCTTTGAAGAGAAGCTAACATTGTAAGTTATCATGAAAGTCAGGCGCGTATCAAATTATCGTATTTGCCTTTAAGAATCTATATTATTGGAAATTTCTTATCACCAATGTTTCACTTTTGAAGACAACACTCCATAAGGCTTCCTAATCATTTCGCTCTAAGCTGATGTGAAACCTTTGTAACTCGACAGCAAGCAGTCTCGCGCCATTGTTGGCGTTATCTCGCTAATGTCAAGGCTAGCACTGGTAGCTGTAGATTCCGTTAATGAGGAATGTAATATCTTTGAGTTTTTAAAGTGTATTTAATCCATGAGTACAGTCAGGGATTTCCTGAATGGTTCTTATCAATAAAGATATATAGTTACATTTGATAGTCACGTCAGAGGTCCCTCTACTGTCAGTTGAAAATACGAGTTATTTTCTGTGAGTAATGGGAATTTAAATGATTTGTGCATATCCTAGAAAGTCGACAATGTCGAGGCACGTTTCCAGTGCCATGCTCTGGATCCTTCCCTGAGTGCAGCAGGGTGCCCCTAAAAAGAAACCAGGACGCACGGCAAAAACTAGACCCTAGGCAAATTGATATCATCCCAACAAAATGTAATGATTATAATCTGTTATAAAAAATTATTCATGTGATTGTTTTGGCCCTCCTGCCATCTTTTCGATAACAAATCAATATACGAATGAAATCACGTTTCTGCAGGCTTAATCTGAGTGCCTCCAAAGATGCTATGGTATTCATTTTTGCTATGCTTAAGTTCTCGTATTACAGTTTTGCTTTCACTCTTGCAATTCATCTTATTTCTGTAACTTTGGGTCTTCCATTCATTGTTTCTTTGCCGAATGTAACCCTTAATCATTGGTATCGAATGTGCAAGCAGCGTTATTAGCTTTACAAGATGAATTTCTTCGGAAGTGCACTGGAGTCGACTGCGTGCAACGATTGATTCATTTAGAGCAAATTGTGACTCCGTAAATGTAATTAACTGCACAGCTGGCCTTCCTGAGGCCGCCATCAGTGCAATCTCCTTTTGTACGATTTTTTTCCTGTCGACAAGCAGTTATTGCGTGTAAGTTACTCCTGTGTATAACCACCCGGATCGACTCCCTTCGTCACAATATACACGTTACTCATTAACTCCAGTTCTTGTCTGCGAGTTCTTCCGTATGTCAGAACTTCTTTTGTGACAGGTTTGTTGCTTGAAACGGAAATCGATTGAATCTCCAAAGAATTTTTGTTGCGATTGCTATTAATCTTTGAAGACGTAGCACTTTGTACGCTTTATTGGCCACTGTCCATTGTTTAGTGTCCGTCTTCATTCTTCGTTTTTCATTTTTTCTATAACTTAATTTGTTGCAAAATTTTGTTATTGAAAGACTCATTGCTGCGAGCGGCATGTTGTCTTATTTAAGATGTCTACCTGTCGTTCAAATCCTCGAAGTGCAATAAATGCCAATGGATGCAGTAACCTACACATGCAATTAACCTGGATAGGCTTAATCGATTTCCGGATCGGATCGCACGAGCAACTCCGAAATTGGATCGTCTCTAAGGCTTTGTCATTGTATGTTTGTTTTGGCTACAAAATTTATTTCCAAAAAGTTAAGGAAATTTACTTGGCTGGTCAGGGAAGTGAATTTGTAAATTTTAGCACAAACCCTGTGCAAACAACTGCTTAAAATCAATTAATAGTGTATGAATAATAAATAAATCCTCTGTAAATTGTTGACTTTGTTAAAATGCTAATAAAAACGTGCTTATCTTCTTGCGTCCTTAAATATCTTTGAAATGTTTTTGATTTTAATATTTACGTCGGTAGCACATTCATGGCGCACGAGATCGAAACTTTTAACAAATTAATGTTGTCGCGTTACACACCATGACATTATGTTCAAGGATCGAGTTGGTGCTCAATGATGTAACGAATGCGTTTACGCATTATAAAAAGGCTCTATCGCCATGGATTTTGATGTTTTTATCGTCTTGTTTGAGAATCATTTTATGGCACTAAACAGTTTAGTTTAGCTTATTGAATTAACTATTGATTTTTTGATGCCGGTTTCAGTATCATTTCATGAATAAGTTATTACATAGCTAGTACATTATTTACCCTAGGCCTATATACTTGTTGTGGAAGGGATGGGCATGTTGGCAATTTTAACTCAAAATAGTACCGAATAAATTACGCGATTCATTTCAAATTTAGTTGAACAAACAATATTTCATGCATCCCTTTCGATAGCTCAATTTTCCGTAAAGTTATGAATCGATGGATTAAATGTCCACTGAGGAAAACTTAGGTCTATCGGGAAAACATTGCAAATATCCATTATATCTGTATGGTGCAGCAAATTCGATTTATAGTACGAAGATAACGAAGAAAAATGGAAGAAACAATTTTAGTGGACGTCTTGAGACATCAACAAACCGTTAACCTCATTATACTGTAGTTGTCTTGATCCAGTAGAATACCCAGATGTACAGGCACATTAACTAACAAGTGCGAGTATTATTGTTTCTAAGGTTGTGCAAATTCAGAATACGTGTATTTTATACAGTATATCCAGTTTTTTTTAAAAAAAAGCGAAATGATATTCAGCTATGAATTAATTTGAATTTACCTTTGTAGTAGCAATGGTTTGGTGTTAAATACAGTTAACAATATTTTCCAATCTTAATGTACATGTATTTCAGTATATCATAATTGAAATGCAAGACATGCAAGATGTTTTATATTTACAATTCATATGAAAATTGTGTTGAATTCGTCCGTTCACGGATAATTTTTCAGCGCATTTTGTGTTCGTTTTCAAAAGAGATGTTTGAGACCGAAAAAATCTCTGCTTAAGCTGTTTCCATTAAATTTTCACGATGAATGCCTTTATTGATTAAAAAAAGTTATAATTATAAGGCGATGCATTTAAATTGGTGCAACATTATGTACGCATTAATTACTCGCGTGATGCTAAGCTTCTTTCAGTATAACGTGTTTCTAGTGATATAATCTGGGTTATTTATCTTTAAATGCTCATTATATAGTATGCATTGTTACGTAAAAGCCATTAAATTGGGTAGTTTTCTTCTAGGTGAGTAGAGCAATGTCCAATTAACTCTGAAGATATTCTCTACCTGCGCATGGCAAAATATAAAGGTATGCGCGAAATTAAATTGCGTGAACACCAGATTTGAAATTATAAGTTTCTTTAAAGGTACCACTCCATGTGCACCGCAGGCGCTAACGGAATCGTGGATCTTTGGAGTTTGTCGAAAAAGAGCTGCACACCTTAATATTTAATTAAATTCTATTATGAATATCCTTATGAGCGCGACAAATGTTTTCGTATCGACGTATTTTTCTCATAAAATATCGATTACCATTTCGAAAGTTGACTTAACAAAAGCTTGTGGGCAGCTGCATTTTGCTGCAGTAATTTCTAGCAAAGCCATTGTTTGCCACACAATAGCGACGACGTTAAGGGTTTAGTTGTAAAATGGTGTTTTAGTTTCGGCTTATAACTAGTAGAGCTTTTCTGTTAAATACAGCATTCCTCATGTTCTCTCTGACTGTGTGTTAGGAATGCACCTTTTGCATGGTTGTGAAATAGTCCTTGCGCTTTATGCAATAAGAGTAGAAAAGGCCGTTTGTAATTAATTACCTTAACCTAACATGAATCCGGAATATCCCTTAGTGCCCAACATTATTGCATCTAACACGAGCCCAGAACGTCACTTAATGTGGAACATTATTTCGTGAAAGATCAAGCAGCAAGTATGGGAATTGTTGGTGGAAAAGTCAAAATAAGCGAAAATCTTACTGAAATATTCAATTTCCTTTACAACAGTTCTCGATTCCAGTTTCTTAGAGTTAGATATGTTCCAGTGTCTGAGCTATACAAGTTGTTTTAAATCTTATTAGTTTCTTTAACCTTATAGCATTGAGATCTTATGAACATAACATTTTATTTCTTACTTAAACAGCAGTTAGCTAAAGGACAATTCTTGAAGAAGGATTTTATGATAAACCTGTAATCAAGAACTATTGTTGCTCGACTTGCTCCGTGTTTTACTTCCACCAGAAACTTTCGTTCCGTGAACGCTAATGCCCAGGGCTTCATTGGTTTCAGAGTGAAATCCAATACTACATACAAAGTAAGGTACCATGAACTAGAGAAGCTCGCAGATATCTCACAGTAAATCTAACAGACTTTCAGAACAAAATACATCGTCATGTATCTCACAAAAGGAGATTGCGCTGATGACAGTCTCAAGAAGTCCAGCTGTGCTGTTAATTAGCAGACCAATGCTAAGATGTGAGCAAAAAGGTCCGTTTATACATTATTACGTGACCAACAATGTCTTGCTTTAGTGGTGAATACCATAGTTTCAGTATCCAAAAAATATCGTATTCAACTGCACTATAATTGATGGCCTCCGAATTTTTGTGTGTGGAGACTGGCGCTTTAAGACATATGCAGCAAATAAACAAATCTTGTGCAAATGGTGAATGAATATTTAAAAAGCTGTGTCTGATGTTTTAGACGAAGCAATATGCATGTAGTTTTTTCCCTTATGTTTTATACATTATTAGCGTAAGGTTTTTTTGTCTTCCTTGCGCATAATTCGAATAAGAAAAAATGTATCAGCTTTCAAAATTGGGAATTTCAAAAGTTATGTTTGATGTTATAGACAAAGCTATGAGGGCTTATTTTTCTCATTTTTTAAACATTATGAGCCTACGAGTTTATTTTTTTCTGCCATGCGCATAATGCGACAGGAAAATGTATTTCTACAAAGCTTTCAAAATTGTAGCTTTCAAAGGCTTATCTTTTCGTCCTATCCAAAAGCTCATTTGAAAAATGGACGGATTAGAATGACTGAGCTGGTATGCATTATGTAAGCCTGAAATTAATATCGTGTTTTGCATTATTGTTAAGCCATCTATATGGCGAGGCGTGTATTGCACTGAATAATTATTTCTGTCTGCTCCGTGCATTGCTGCATGTGTAGGATGGATGCCACGGTAAGGTTGGACCGGTTTGTTTTTGTCTTCCTTTGGCAGATGAGTATACACTGTAGTTAGCCCTTCTTTTTACAAGTATTCATTATGGATTCTCTAGGTCATGTCGGGTGCAGCATTTTATTCAATAAATCGATAGCCATCAAAGCTGCGGTGTTAACAGTCATGTCACGATGCGCTTGAAGATTGACTGGCTTGGGTGGTATTTTCACCTTGTTTTTCGCAAATCCCTAAAAACCAAAGAGCATTGGTGTCAGATGGAGCGAAATGTCGTCGACACCAACTATCCATCTTCACTGGAAGATTTTGCGACCCATACCCCTTTGGGGGAAGTCCAGAGTGTGGACAGTTGCATCATTCCGTTGCTTGAGGTTTAACTCTGGAGCAAAGTTCTTCTACAACCCTGCAATGATACCCACAAGGGAGGATATTCGATCTTCTGCTTAAGACTGTTAAGCGAATGTAATTCGTGCCAATGTACTGTAAATCAAAATTTAACGTAAAGTTACTGTATAATATGTATTATTGTAAATATGTTGACTTGTATTGTCATTTCTAACAACGTGAAAAGATGGATTTTACGGACAATAGATTATTTCTGGCCAATTTCTTGTCTAACCATATATGGAATAAGACATACTTGTATGTCCATATGTGGCCCATATTTAAAGTTTCCATTTGGGTACGTCCATACCGGTGTATTTTATTTAAATCTGGCATGCATGTTCAAGTGGTTACGTGTAAAGTATGTTGAAATGAACCGGTTGCAATAAGAACGGATTGTTACGTATCATAAATTCCGGCTAATTTTCAGAAATTTCAAAAAAAATGTGGCCTTCTATGTAAACTTTTAATTGACCTAAGCACTAAATATTTGTTTCTCAAATGTCTCTTTGACACCCCATTCAGCAATAAAGTAAAATCGATAGTAGTTATTGCACCATTCTGAATTTAGTTCTGTATTCCCGTTCTTATGTCACGACCGCACTTAATCTTTTAAGCATGTGTACATGTTATTTAAAATTAATATTGCCTAATCGATTGCCATTTAATCCCCTCACAATCGCCATGCACTGCACTGACACAGTTGTACGTACACAATTCATGCTATTATACATTTAAATTGGTTGTGAGTGCAGCTGGTGCAGCAACTTATAAGATTACTAATCCTCTCGCTTCATTAAGAGGCTGCCTGCTAATTAAATTTTCGATTATAAGCACCGATGCCACGCTTATAAAACTTCCAAGATTGTATGCACTGGCATGAATGCATCGGTCGTTGTTCATGCCTGAAATTTGCAGACAGGATTACCATCTAAGAATTTTTCTGTTATGAAGATGTGACTTGTGTGCTCTTACACGTACAAGTTATTTAAAGAAACCCATTAATCCCTCAATCATGAGGAACTGCTTTTAAGATGCATTTAAAGGTTAGCGCCAAATTACATACATTTGTAATATTTAACACCTCTGCTATGAGATTAATTGACTTCATAAAAAGGTGGCAGATTGCTTGCTGTAATTGAACATAGGCTACAGTATGAGAAGTAAATGTCAACATTGATTGAATGTACTGATTTACGGACTGAACTGACTAACATCCGTGACTTCTGAAATCATCTATCTAGCGACATCTTTGTTTTTAAACTTACCAAATTGAGTATAAACAATGTCACCATGCAGTCTTGGCTCAAGTACTGATGCAGCTCAGCACTTATTTTTTACCTAATTCTTTAGCATACTAATGAAAAAATGAACTTAATTATTCGTTTAATTCATAGATTATTAAAGTTATAGGTTTTGTTGAACCTTTGCATTGAACGGTTAATGCGAGTTCCATTTTCGTCTTTTTGGTTTTGATTTTAGATGAATGTTCTAAATGATGAAAGACGCAGAAAGATTTTGGAAAATATTGCAGACCTTTCTGGGAAAGTCGAATACTTTTTCACTTCCGTGTGGAAAACTAACGGAAATTGGTGTCGAACGGGTCTTACCACAAATTCTATCAGTTTCCACTGTTTCCTTCCCCAATGTTACATTCCTTGTTCATTTGCATCGCAAACCAATGAACCGGCGTATGAAGAAGCCACTTGCTTCAACGTCATCATACTCTATTCGGTTTTGCTCATGTTTTATTTATTAAAAGTATCGAAAAGGACATTTTGCACTGTCCAATATTTTGTGAATCAGGTTATTTACTGATGTGCCGTATGGCACACGACATCCAAAATATCTGAAATATTATATTCGTTGCATACATACATACATACGTGTATGTTAAAGAGTTGCTTATATTGACCTGGACCTATAGCCTCAGAACGTATTAGATTTGTGATCACTTTGAATCTCGGCTGCAATTTCCCTTGAGCTGAGGTGGTCTGTCATATCGATGCTGATAGCTTGTGAATTTTAACTCATCCCCAACATTGCTGGGTGCTTGCAGTTATTGGAGGATTCTGCTATGGTAGTTTTCTCTGAGAAAATACCTTTACATCACCCAATATTAACTTGTTATTGACAGATGCCCGATGCTCTGAACTTCCGAACCATAACCGAACATACCTTATCATAATCGAATGAAGTGTGTCATCAGGAGATGAAGGTGCTCGTGAAAAAGCATAGCCTAAAGAGAGATCAAAATATAACAACCTATCTAATGCTTTTTATGAGACGTAGTAAAGTATCTCGTGGGTAATCAGTAAAATTGAGAAATGTTTTTGTGATAAAATGGCTGGTGACATTTTGGAATACGTTGAAAAGTGTAATTCTTGAAAGTATTTTATAAGAACGGCATTTGACTTTAAAACTGGTATTATTGTTTGACCTAAGTTGGTTGTGGATTGGAGTTAATTGTCAAAAGTTTGGGTATGCCATAAATATTTTCTTTGTTGACTGCTTAATTCCCGTTACGTTTCAACAGTTGTGAGCATATTCAGCATACATCTATTTGCTTGTTTCAATGAAAACATGGGATGGTAATAATTCATTTTGTTTGACAAAAATTCTGAATTCCATTCTGAAAAAGTCAAAAGTTCCTATCGATCCGTTCTGCTTCCTTTAACATACAGTATAGTGCTATTCATTAATTATTAATTTATGAGACGTTTTTAATGCTCTGAAGATTCCATGCGGCTGCTAATGAATCTTCAGATTAAGCAAAGAAAAATCACCCAAGTTTTGCATTCGTGCTTCGAGTTGAATTATTTATTTAATTTAAGTCATTCGCTACGTCGTTGCTCGACATCTATTACGGTCTACACATCACCCGAGAGAATAGAAATTAGCGCAAAAAATGCTTTCAAACGTCTTGCCACATGCGTTTTAGTAATGGAGACCCAGTGTTTTAACTTAAAGGCACAAAATGCGCAACCTTGATGTTCAACTGCATATTGTTCCAAATTGTTTTATGCATTAAGACGCTGAGTTATTTGATATCATTTATAAGAAATGTTATTGCGAACCTGTGATAAGAAGCAAATCTCTCTATGAAGCCTACTCTTAATTGCCTCAACAGGGAATACTTTAATGGTTGTTTTTAGCATTCGCCGTTTAATTGGTGATTAATGAGCGCTGTCGCATAAGATAACTATGTCGTGTTTTGTGAAATAATGTTTCTTAATAGCGCTGTTATAGCTTGATATAATGCAGACATTGGTAATCCTTAATTAACAAGTGTTTGCTTCTAAAGTCATGTGTTCTTATATTGAACAATTCATTTTTGGATATTCTGTTTGCAAGCGTGGCGAAAATGTGGTGAAAACCGCGTTGTTTATTAATGCGAAATGAAATATCCGAAAATGTCAGAATTTGTAATTAAGACCGTCGATATTTTTCGTATGCATGCTCCCCATGAGGTGAACTGATGTGTAATACTTAATCAACTTTCTTGATGTGTACCACTTTTTTTTTTGCTCTTGTTTTTTGCTTGAGTGTTCAGCACTTAATTTATCCTTCGTTTTTTTTTCTTCTAGGTAAGAACCAGTTCATTCTTATTTACCACATTCGAGCGAATTGGCGTAATTGAATTTTCTGGTGAGCTCCGTTTAAATATTTCATTTTGTTGCTTAGTTGAATTGCAATCCATCAAAGCCATGTACTATAGATTGAGTAGTCTAACATTTATGGGCATTTGATTAGATTATTTTGAAACATTTTTGCCAGCCGACGTAAACAAAATTAGAATGGGATGTAACTAAGCTAATCGATATTTGTTGGTTCTTGTATTGGTACTCTTAAACGATGCCGATTGAGAGCCGCTGAATGGTTATTTTCCAAGAACACTGTCGCCATCTTTCGGATAATATGACAGATCAAGCATTATCGTTAGAGGGCGCTGCAGTATGGCGCATGCCTCAAGCATAGAGTTGAATGTCGATGCTCATGTTTAGCTGCGATGAGTGATGAGGAATTCCCTTACGGCCAAAGATTATAATCATGTCTTGTTTCATGTTGTTTGCACGCTCCATGCATGCGATTACGTTATATTTATCAGTGTTTTTACATAAGGGACTGTCCGCAAAGAACGTCCGAGGTTGCAAGCGAAAATAATGGTCAGCAAATTAGCTTGCTTTTGTGCAAGAGTTACCGTTTCTAAGTACATGTACCCAAGGTGGTACACAGACCACACAAATACGTCATTTGTTGATCACTTTTCCCTATTTCATTTTTTAATTTTTTTTTCATTCCTAGTTAATAATCTGATCTCTTTATAATTCCTAACGTCTATTGAACTATAGTAGACGTAAATTCAATGTTGACTTCATTTGGGATGGGAATATGATGGCACATGCTAGGGACGTCATTTTTAGTCCGTTTTTAGAAAATAAACTTGATAAATTCGCGTTTCCGGTCGATGTCAATTATGGACGGCCCCGATTCGATCCCGCTGAATCCCTGCTTTCATCTCGCAAAAAAATATATTTTATGAAGCGCCTTTGCGCATTCGCTCATGAACGTGTTCTAACACGTCAACGAAAAGCAAACTTTCAAATGAAAACTCAAGAAACTTCTTATAGCTTCTTATAGCTATAACGTTTATTTAAGGACAACTCTCTGAGAAGGGGAAAAATGAATGCAGAAGCTTATAACCGTATAATAATACTTTGGCGTTTGAATTCTACTTTGTCTTGTATGGTACTAGATGTCGCCACTTTGTGGACACGGCGGTTTTAGCGGTATGCTTGATTTTCTTTTTAACGCTGTGGCGCTGCATTCTTTCTCAACGTAAATTGGTGTATTTCGAAAAAAATGCTTTAGCATCAACGCCCTCTGACGTTCAAATCCGAGGTTTATCGATCTTTTAATTCAAGTCTAAAGCGCTCTTGCCAGCGGTTTTAGGGCATATTTTGTCACCGGCTGCAGTATGACTGATCAAGCCATAGCATACCGTGTGATAAAGATTAAAAATGTCCTTCATCCTTTAAGTATGCAATCACTGTTAACAACGATGTCTTGCAACAACGCTTATGATGCTTAGATGCAGGGGCAATTGAAACAGGTTTCAGTCTGTTTTTCGCACGTGCTTCATTAATAAGACCTGATAATAGCTTCATTGTATTAATCGGCGTCTGGTGTAACCTGGAAAATTTGCAGATTAAGATTTATGATTGATCAATGCATTGTTTAAATGTTGTCAATCTTGAAACATTAGCTCATGCAGATATGGTCTGAAACATAAGTATGCTAAAATAAATAATGTTTTATTTATTCATTTTATATCACAAATATGAACACAAATGCCAAACATAAGTAAGGCGAATAATTCCCGAAAATAAGGATATTTTGAAATTGTTTGTCGTTTTCCAAAATATACTTTTTTAAAGTATTTTTTGTCGCGGATTGAATGCGGACCAATAATGATTTAAGTTCAGACACGGTTTGATCGTCTAGACTATCATCAAATTTACCCAGCCGTTACCCGTAAATTTTAACCTATCATCTGGCTTTGGCAGATTAGGAATTGCGAAAAGCTGTTGTAAACAAAGGATGGCGTTAGACAAGTTGGTATTACCTCACTTTTAATCTGAAACGACAAGCTTCACAAGAGGATTCCTAGAACACAATAGCAACATCGACCTCACATCTGTACAAATCTATGCCCCTCACCAGGAACATTTCGCAAAATGCAAATCCGCAATTAACCTTTTCCAATCCTCTTTCAAGTCAAACAAGTGACGTCATTATAAACATCATTACGGATTCAAATGACACTACACCCCCCTAATGAAGGACACCAAAGGGCAGTACAAATCCTTCTGGACTAGAGGAGAAAATAGAGAAAATTCATCACCAATGTTTTTATACTCCTAGCGATGTCGTGGAATGTGCATATTTCGAAGCTGCTTACATGAAGTTGAGTCCTCCAACTAGTTTTCTTTAAGAAGTTCCTATGGCAGGTTTCCTTTTGGTTATGCCAAGGAATGTTGTTCGATGCATAACCTAAGCTTCCATTTAGGCAAATTCCGTTTTTTCTTCCTTTTTTTCTTTCTTCAAATTTTGTATGAAATAAATAGCACGTGGATTTCGAATTAACCGTCTTCGCTTCGGCTCGGACAAAGGTTTTTGAAGCGAAGTGCTTCTTCTCTGTACTTTCTCTTCACGGCCAATTTACCCAATTTTGTTGCTAAAAGGACAGGCGAACGTGCATGGAATCGTCTTCGGTTTAAATCTCACTCAATTGCTGCAATACAAAATTCCATTGCCAATAATTTGACAGCAGCAAATTTTAGTTGCGGTTTTTTTTTCTCGTTGTCAAATCTTGCATTGCTGATTTATTAAATTAATGATCCTGGATAAGGTTCGGGAGAAAATGCAACTATCCGAATTGCTAAGAATGATTTTTTTATGTGTCGACTTTTTATTTATGCGTATGCATTTATTTAACATTAACGAATTGTATAAAAGTAAGAGTTGACGTTTTGCTTAGTTATGTTTAGCAGATACATCATGAGCACTTTTCTCGATTGTTAATTGGCTGAACAATACGTACTTAAATTCTCGAGTGTACGAGTGTACTTCTCGCTGGAACTCATTTTATTATTATTAATAGTTACCTGCTTTTGCTACAATGAACAGTACACTCTATGTGGTTTTTGCATATAAACCACATGATTAACTGAATACCTAGACGTGTTTTTATGATTAATTTTCCTCCGAAACCAATTAAGTTAAATTCGCTGTGTGTTTCACTGATTTGAGATGTGTAAACGTGATGACTTAGCGGTAAATGGCAACGTCAGGCAAGATTTATCGTCATGCGATTGCATTTTGCGAAACATTACCTTCGCCACCATTTTATCATTCCAAGGCTTACGGGAATTAATAAAAAGGGCTGTCAGCTGTCTGCCATGTCGGCACATTGTGATTAAGCTTTGTCGTGGCAAATGGCATGCATTTTCGTTAAATGTTTGGATTTTATATTTTACGCTGAAGCGAAGGCATTCTTGTTATACACGTATTGAAACGTACTGCTGGTCAATGTTTTTTCTCCAAATTTCTGATGATTAGTTTTTTTCGTGTTTATGATACTGACCACCGTTGTTTTAAGTATGGTATTCTCATGCGTGCTCTAGGCTTATCAGATCAGCACTTGTTGCATCGGAGATGATACTGATATTCCCTGTTTTAATGCTGCTCGATTTCAAATGGACATCCTGTTTATGCTTTAACGAAGAAGTCGAAGGCTTTAAAATGAAAACGAAGCTCAACGCGCTGTCTTCATTCAATCTCAGACAATTGAGCCATTACTCCAGAAAGCATCACTCGGTTATTGCAATTTCTATTCATATTTATAAATAAATTCCATTAGCATCGATTTTTTTGCCGTCCTCATCCACCCGTTCAACCCCGATACAAAATACGCAGACTCTGAACATGTTTATGAAATGCAAATCCGTCCGACTTTTTCTACAGTAATATCATCTGGGCGGATCATACGCTTTGCCGTAAAACCAATCGTGTTCCCAATTTGCATTCGAATCTTGGGCATGTATTCATAGGGCTAACCTATATAGCCAAAAGCGTATGTGCACATATCGATTTGCCTCGCGGTTATCTAATGATTGTTGGCCGATTGGCAAACCACGGTCCGTGACATTAGAGGCTGGCCATCTTACACGCGTTCAACATTTTCCTTTCCACTTTATTCACGCATCTTTGACGTCGCATCTTGGTACACGTTTATTAGAAATGCTGGTGTTTGTGCAATGCTAGAAACCACTACATCTTCGGACTAAAAGCTCCGTTTAAATTAATGATTTGCTTTCGAAACACGGGGTATTGGCGTAGGTGGCGTTTTAATATTTCATTGCATGTCACATTTTTCTGGTCCACAAAATTGGCATGCCCATCTTCATTTGGGCCCTTAAACTTCCATACCGTATTACCTGTTGCGTCTGTTCTCGTATGAAAGGATGCGGCATGCAGATGGCAGATGAGATGTCATAAAAAATAATTTCATTAACACGGCAGTAGTCACAGTTTAACGAGTTTCGCAAGTTGTCTTAGATATAATTAAACATTGCCTGACATCTGTTGCATTTAAAAACGGCTGTGAGAAGAAACCCAAAAGTTTCACCTGACCCTTTTCCTCTCCCTCCATAAAAAAAATTGAAAGCCATGCCTTAGTTGCATGGTTGTTATGTGATTCAATTTATGCTCGTAAATTTGCGGCTTCAATTCCACCAGATTCATTGATTTTGATCCGATTATTTACCTGCGCTGGGCCTTGTCCTGGGGCATTTGCAGTCGCCTAGGGCTTCAGATGTGGTTTTCCTATATTAGTAGATCTATGAAGTTGAGATGATTTTAATACGATTGAAATGTTCGTAGTTCTTGTTTACGCGTTCGTGTTAAATCGCAAGTTTTCCTATCACATTTAGAAGGGTTGTTTCGTAATTTGAAATTCAAAAATTTCAGTACTGCCATGCACCATTTTTTCATCTTTAAAATTTAAATTTATAGGCCTATATTATCTTTGCCTGCGAGACACGCTACCTTCAAATTATAATTGTAGGCCTATAAATGTCTTGAAGTTCAAGGCAATCGGTATTATTCTAATTAGATGATATATAGGTTCTGAAAAATTGTAATGCTGAAGATGGGATTGAGCTATTTTACCATAAAGTTGGTGTCACGATGGCAAGGTTAATCCATTAACTTCTCTAAAACCAATTATGAATGATTTGCCTTTACTTGTCTCTGTCTTCTTACTCAATAATAGTCGTAAAGTTTGCATTGCATATTACATCAGGTGTGTGATTAAAGAGACGATAATCAGATGGAATTTGGTAAAGGTCGTTACTATGTGAACCTTGATCCAAGCGCGCCTTTAGTTCAAAAACTTAATGATCTTGCAGACGTGTGAAGGGAAAACAGAAATTAGATGATTTCCCAAATTATTTTGTGTAGTTGTTAAGTACCGCCTTTAAGGATGCCATGACATGATCATCGTAGAAATGATATTTGAATCTGTATCTAGATTGTTGCATTGAATGAAAGTCTATGGTACATGTTTTTAACGGTCTGCGTTAAGGTAATATTGGCAAGATCATGGAATCAAATGGACACAGCATACTTCAATTTCACTATTTGATTTTAGCTATTAGGCCAGGTGTTGTTTTTGGCGATACGAAGTATATGGCCGAGTGCTTCTGCCTTTAGCTCCGCAATGAAAGGGCATTCTGTCTATTGACACATGCTAATTCTGCTTGAACTACATGAACGCTATGCGCTCGATCTTAAATTTATGTTAAGATAATATATCCCCTATATTTATCTACGGCAACGATCGATTCATGCCCTAAGGCCTGGGCACACAGTGCGTGGAATATTTATTAAGACTTCCCAAAGATTGTCGCTTTCTGCTACGCTAGTTCTTTCTGTCAGTCTACTTCTGGAAGATATGATAAGATTCAGTTTTTCGAATCAACCCCGATTTCTACACGCAGTGTTGGATTAAAGAATTTATTGATGAGGTCTGGCAGTTAGGACGACAAAATACATGAAAAATAACCCGTGCATTGACCTTAGTATGTTACGTATGATGAACTCCGCGTAGCGTTCCACGCTTCTTGTCCTCTTTGGTGATTCGCACTGTTCGGAACTAATTCCGAGGATTTGATGACAGGGAACGTCCATAAATTATGTCACGCACGACGGGTAGGGGGAAACGGGATGATATAGTTGTTACAAGGTGTTTCAAGAGGGAAGGGGTTTATGTTGCGTATGTCACACTGCATCAAACTTTCAAGCGTTTGAGGGAAACGGCTGGACTAGGCGTTGTTTCCAGCGTGCAACACAACAAACATAACAGCACACAAGTTTCTAGTGCTACAACAAAACTAATATTATATGCACTCAAATGAACACATCTCCATTCAATCAGTTTGAATGACTATGAATCTATTTTGAAAAAACAGAATTAATGAAAACATATCCTCGTGTTTAAAAATAAAGCATTAGATTACTTCTTTCTTCCTCAATGTCCACTGATAAATTGCTATAAATTCACTGTAAGTACAGGCATACCCCGCTTTGCGTAACTTCGTATTTACGTATGGTCCATGGCGACCCCATTGTTTTTTTCATGTTTGAGCGCTTCACCATTAAGTACAATTTAATGGCAAAAGTTATCACCAGATCAAGTTTCAATCAAACATTCTCCAGTAATTTCTGTTAAAAACGTTCTATATAGACTGACACTGTATACACAAACACAGGGTTGACACTTACTTAGAAAATCTGGAGTTGTTTGGAAAAGTCATGACAATTTCAAGTTTTAATGCGAAAGCCAGGAAATACGCCTCAAAAGAGGGTATATCAAGTCACAATGATGCATTAATAGGGAATTCCCCTATTTTCCATGGGACGCTTTCAACTTTTGGTATACTAATTAAAAATAATAGTAATTGGTAAATTTTGTTTCCATTTTATTCTATCAACATTTTTGATTAAGTCAGGGAATTTTTTTAAAAAAACCTGGAAAAGTTAAGGAATTTAAGTTAGGTGGAAATCCTAATACAAGTCTTATTTCACATATTATCAACGCATCTCGACAAAACCAGACACACATTGTTCAAACGAAGTTAAAGAAAAGGTTTTAATAATAATTATAATAACAAGAAAAGTGGCTCTGGTTCCAATTGATACGTAAATGCGGGGTATGCCTGTACAATTTTATACATGCAACAGAAAAATCGTAAGAACATCATCAAAAATATTGTAAGAAACAGGAGCGTAAAATGGCTGTTTGCAAGAAATCGATAATTTTTTACGTAACAGTGTAACAAATGGGTGAGGGGATCAGAAAATCGGGAAATCGATGTGACATAATTTGTAGACGCTCCCAAAACTAGATTACCATACGATTTATCAGCCTCAGCAGTCAGCATATGGACTCCTGTCCTAGGTCCGTGGGCGAGAATGCCGCCGTGCCTAGCACGCTATTCCTGGACGGGGTTGGCACCAGGTTGTCCACGTACCGGTAAATCCTCGTGTGCGCGTAGCGCTTGGGAAACACGCATCTGCAGAGCAGCAGTTTGATGAACGCCTCCTTGAAGGTCCGATTGAAGATGGTGTAGATGATGGGGTTGATGGTGGACGACACGTAGCCCAGCCACAGACACGTGTCGATGATGTTGTCGGACGCGTGGCACCAGGGGCAGAGGGCTAGCACCGTGTTCAGCACGAAAAATGGGGCCCAGCAGATGACGAAGGTGGCGAAGACGATGCCCAGAACCTTGGAGGCCTTCTGCTCGTTGACCACCGTGTTGTTCATGACAGGGGAACGCCTCCTGCCCACGAAGAACCTGAAGTTGATGTTGGAGGTGCCCTTGGGCAGGTTAAGCCTCAGACTGCGGATCTTGGCCCGCCTGTTCATGTTGGAGAGGGACAGAGAGGTCTGGGTGCCCCTGTCACAGGTGGAGATCCTGGGCTGGTAGGCGATGTGGCCGTTGTTGTTCCAGGCCATGCCGTCCGAGCGCAGGGATCTTCGGCTGTCAGATACCACCATGCCGGGCTGATGGCCCCTCCGGCAGCTGAGTTGGGCCCTGCGGGTGCAGGGCAGGTTGTCCCCGAACTTGCTCTGCTCCCTCAGCAGCTGCACGGTGAGCACGTAAGACACGACCATGCAGACCATCGGGATGTAGAAGGCTAAGAGGGAGCCTGCGATTCTGAAGGAGTGGTTGTTAATGCAGCACAGCTTGTCGTACAGGATGTTCTCGTAGTCCACCATCCCCAGGATGGTGATCGGGCTCGTGATGAACATGGACAGCAGCCACACCAGCACGATCTTCACCATAACTGCCTTCTTGGAGTTGTGCCGCGTCTTGAGGGGGTTGCGGATGCCGAGGTAGCGGCCAATGGAGATGAAGCACATGTGCATGATGGAGCAGGAGCACGCCAGCACGTCGCACGTCACCGCGATGTTGCACAGTTCGGCACCGAACGGCCAGTAGCCTGCAAAAGGCGAATGCGGTTTGGTTTTAATGAGCGTTGAGAAGAATGTGACATGCATGTGTATGGACATAATGACTGATTTCATGTATGGTCAAACCAGAAATTGGCCATTAATTTGACTTATATATGCCCATATATATTATTATTTATATTTGCCCTTATAATCCATGCATGAAGGGTGCCAGACCAAAACGTATCAAGTGCCAAAACTCGACAAAAGCAGCACTAATTTGATTTCGTTGAAATGAAAACAAAGTCTAGACGTTGCCCGTCATTGAATTTTGATTTCAAAAATCAGAAAAGAGTACTAAACAAACGGTTTATTTGCCACACACACATTAGCATTACGTTGTTGTGGTGTCACTGTCAGATTTCACTCCATAAAGCCTAGGGTAGTCCCAATTTGAATGGATCCTGCCAAGTACGAGTATAAAGCTGAAAAACGTATTTTGGGGGTTTGGGCACTTATGACGGTATAACTTGGCACCCGCTAAATATCGTTGACTGGTGGGGGAGTGGTATCACCAATTCAAAGAGGATACTGCAACCCCCATCTAGATAATTCGAAAATAATCCGTACATTAAAAAATAAAAATTAAGTGTTCGTCAGAACACTTAATTTTATTATTATTATTATTATTAAAAATGTTTTTTGTCCTTGGCTTGCTAAGACTGTTTGTGATATCTTCATTTTCACCCTCTAATGCTTTACTGGTAGCAATGCATAAATTCATATTGGTTTTATTTCTCCTAATGGATCGTTAGAGATTACGCTGACAATGATTCAGATCGATGGAAAAAGCTATCAACGAAATCACGTTTTGTTAACTCAGTAATATGATAACTGCTTTCTCGACGCTTGCGTCAAGGTTTGGTCAATATATGGCGTCATGCAATGATTACATTCAAGACTTCGTAATAATAATAACAATGCAATCAGTTAGCGTCAACAGTCGGCATTCAGCTCGGAAATGAGATGCATCAAATTTTTGTATTTTTATGAGCTTATTGTTATTCTTGTTAAACAGTGGTAAAGTGGAAGTCCCTTTGTCTTAGCTGATGCATAATTCAAAAGGTTTTTATGTGATGGATTGCATGAACTTTTAATTGTCATTCATCTCGCTGTTATTCCTATACTGTGGGGTATTAAAAGCTGTCCTTAAAATTGAATCTTGCTCTAGAATTAGAATGCTCATTCTTGACATGGATGACACATACTCAGCTACTTTCGATCTATGATATATCTTCCTTCAGCTATCACAGTCCCTAATAGCTTCATTTACTTTTTGGTTCCATTAGGTAGCTGAAAGATCTACACGATTATGTCATAACATATGCAAAAGTGGATGAAGTTAAAAGCTTTATTTTTTCCGCTTTCCTCAGCAGCGTTTTGAGTGATATTTTTCAGGTCTTGGTGCATTAATTCATGCAGATAAAAAGACGTTGTTTCCATCCTGACATCGACGAATTTAGTATCTCCACAAAATGGCTTCCTCAGAGCCAATT